>NJET01000078.1:20832-88933 GCA_002591415.1 Ophiocordyceps australis | reverse complement strand
GCGTGGGAAGGGGAGGGGGGGGCAAAGGGTGGGGGGGGGGGGGGTGGTATGAGTGAGCCGGCCAGAGTCGGGTGCCCGTGCTTGGAACTCCGTCGGCAGTGATTATACACAGCGTGGGCTGCGAATGATGCAGCAGCCACGGCCAACAGCCACCAGTGCTGCATGGCGTCGACAGCAGCAGACCAAAGACTATTGAGGCTGGGCGCCATGTGCGAGTCGACAAAAAGAGGGCCAGACGCAGTTGCTTGAGTGCAAGTCAAGTCAGGGGGTGGTGCCATGTCGACGATGCACTGCAGCTACGTACTGCAGCTACGTAACTGCTAGAACATGCTGCTGCTACCACCCAACCTACAGCAGCCTATCCACCTCGCACGCCTCCCCCAGGCCCGTGGCGCCGCTGATTGGCCTCGGCCCGTGGGGGATCCGTGGGGCCCGTCTAAGCCTGCAGGGGCCGAGCCCCTAGGAGCAATCGCCTGGCCTGGCGCTGCGCTGGCACCTCACAGTGGAGCCCATGCCGTGCTAGCGGATGCGCCGTCCCCACTAATCGAGGGCCCGAGCCATTCAGCGCTACTGCCACCGCTCCATGCCAGCATCAGCGCCGCTTCCATCAGGCACCCGGCCAATAGACGCCGTCGGGTTCCTGGGACAACTCGACGCACTTGACAAAGACGACGAGGGGGGTGGTAGGGGGCGAGAGGAGGAGGGGGGAGGCCGAGGACCAAAGCTTCCTGTTGCGCCAAACTATTCTTGCTCTCTTTTGCTCTCAACAGGTTTTTGTCAATCAAACATGATTATCCGCCACTTGGCCAGACGAGGCTTGCATCTGTACATATGCATGTGAGGATTCACAACTCTTGTGGCTTTCCACAGACACCCATGGCGCTGTCCGCCTCTGCTTTCTTTTTCCTCCTCTCCTCGGCCCAGCTGCGAACGCCCGCCGTTGCTCTGCTTGCTCGAGGCGCCCAGTAGCCTTTGTGACTGGTCAAGATGGCTTGGCGCACGAGCCGCAGTGAAACCCATCTCTTGTTGCTGTTGGCCACATGCCCGAGCCATGGCGCTTCATGCTTGCTGTAGCCAACCAGCAAAGCTATGCAAGTGATGTGATGGTCGTCCCACGACGCCGCCACCACTGCACACACGGCTGCTCACAAGACATCAACAAAGTGTGGTGAGCACATGATGGATGGTTCAAGGCAGCTGCTTGTGTGCCGCCTCGGTCCATGTCCTAACTTGCCACGGCATCTCTGTTAATAGTTGCATTCTTCGCCGTGGCTGCCTCCTTGCCTCGAAGGCTGAAGAGATGGAGCGCCTGGCGCGCAAAGCCCGGCCTGTCGTGGTCAAAGAGCTCATCGACGATGAAGCTCTTTCTAGCAGCCTTGACAAAATGCAAGTCAGCCCGCCGGCGCTTCTTGAAGCAAAAGTAGACTACAGCCTCGGCGTTGAGGGCCAATAGGTCCTTGAGCGTCTGCATGAGCAGTGGAAAGGCAGGCTCAAAGTAGACACACTCGGCAGCCAAGATGATGCTGGGCCGCTGTTGCACAACGGCATGCGGTAGTGCCTCGCCCCTAGAGCCCAAAGGCCGTCAGACACGTAGCTCTCTCTCTCTCTCTCTCCCTCTCTCCCAAATCAAGTCGCCCCAACTCACCAGTTGAGGACAAGGGCCGTCACTCTCGACTCTAGCCCGTTGAGGCGGATATTGTGCCGTGCCAGGCCAACCATTTCGTCTTGATCCGTCAGCAGCACCTTTGACTTGCCGGCGCACCCCAGCGCCACTGCCAGTCCAACCAAGCCACCGCCCGCGCCTAGTTCCAATCTGCACGATCCGACAAGCAAGCTCCCGGTCAGCCACTTTTCTTCGTTGTTGCGTGCGCCGAGCCAAGCAAGCCAAGGTCAGAGGAGGAGTGGGGAAGGCGGGGGAAAGATGAGACGACGAGACAAGGGGAAACTAGAGCAACAAGGAGGCGTTTTTTTCCCCTCGCCAAGCAGAGAGCAGACACACGGATACTAGACGAGACGGCCGTACATTGCATCATGATGCTCCAGTTGGCTCCGGTGGTAGCGCAGCATATGCTTGGCGAGCAGCAGACCGGCCGGCCACGTCTGGCCGCCACAGCCCAAGCGCACATCCTCATGATACTTGAGCGGAGGCTCGAGGTGGCCGTCGAGGTCGATTTGCACAAGGCCTGCTTGCTTGAGCTCGGGCAGGGGAGTAAGATGCTCGCTGACGGCAAAGGCGTCAAGAAGCGGTGACGAAGAGCGGTCTCGCATGGCGGAGCGCTTACGGCTTGACACTTGTCTCAAGAGCTGAGGATGACGGGTGTTTTGTCGACACGAGGATTCTGGACCGTTGAAGCCAAAGTTTGGAACGTTTGACGAGGCGAAGAAACGGACGAGGGCGTTGTGACTAGTCGGAGGCAGGTGCGCCGAAAGGTTCTTTTTTTTTTTTTTTTTTTCTGCCTCTGCTCTCTTTTTTTTCTGCCTCTGCTCACCTAATACCGGCTCCATGCACTTGCAGAGGCCACGATGCAGGCATTAAGTGACAATTGCCTCACTCAACCAAAGTCCCTGTGGTCATTGCATGTCTGCTGTCTCAATGCGGAGCCTGCCCTTCCTTTTTCATGTCAAAGGGGGACCCTTTCCACGGCTGTTTGCTGCAACGGCAATCGCCGAGTCGTGTGGGCAAAAAAAGAAAGCAAGAAAAAAAAAAAAAAAAAAGAGTGTGCACAAAATGAACAAGCTGCCGCCCTGCCATATGATGCATGCAGCGACCAGCCCCTAATACACGACACACAGGCAATAGCGTGTCTTTCATTCTCGCTCGTCTCCCTTGACCTGCGCATCTGCTATGGGGGGCCCCTCGAGTATTGCGCCGTCGCTCCACCGCGACCAGGGCTTTTTGCCAGGCCAGCAACTTGTGGCGACGACGCGAATTCGTAATCCCCATCCCAGTTGCATCCCGTCTGGTCTGACTGCATTGCCTGCCACGAGTCGAGTGGGTTGGATGCGTGGCATGCGCCGGTCTGTGGACGCTGCATCTGCATCCTCTTGCCACGCGATGGACGGCCAAGTTTAGCCTCGACCTTTGAGCTGTTGTGGCCCAAGGGAGAAAGGACGAGGAGTGAGTCGACTGCTGTGTAGTGCCAAATGGCCCTGCATTCATCTTTGCTGCCCTTTTTGCTCAAACGGCGAAGCTCTGGCAAACTTTCTTTTCCACCATGGGAATAGGGTTGGGCCCAAAAACTCTAGTAGGAAAAAAAAAAAAAAAAAAAAGGAAACAAGGCTGTGGTTGGTCGCGTCTCTCCACCAGAACAAGCCGTGACCTCAGTTGTATGCCAGGCAGGCTGACCAAAAGGCGTCTTTTTTAGCAGGACTAGCAAAAAGAGAAAAAGCAGCACCATGTTTAGCCTTTGTGCCAAAAGCCATGGAGAAGAGGCTCGTTTTGCGCCCGTTTCCCGCCACTGTGCCTGTATGTGCTGCTTGTCTCATTTTTTCCCTGGCCCCAAGTCGCGCCAAGCAGGAGCAAGCAGAACCTCCCTGTGGAATGCAATAGTCAACCCCTCGGCTTTGCCCGTGCTTGTATCCGGCCATCTGCTAAGGGCCAAGACATTGGCTAGGAAGCAAAAGGCTCTCCGCTGCCGAGCTTCAAGTGTCTGAGGAATGAAGGGAGCTATATCGTCAGCCATGAAGCATGGCCCTCGTCAAGGGCCTCTGCCCAATGACCTCTGGGCGCCGTCCCGGCCACTCGCCGCCATTTCTCTCCTTGTTGCATCAATCTGCCTGGGCAGCCTGACGACTCGGTGCCTCTACGACTTGGCGCATCTTTGAGCGCCCGTCGTCTTGTCCATGGCCTCGCTCATCATGGCGAGCCTTGTGCTGGTGCTCATGGCACCGCTTGCCAGCTGCCAGCCCGTGCTTAGCTTTCCCCTCAACTCGCAGCTGCCGCTGGCTGCCAGGACCAACCAGCCCTTTTCCTATTCCTTTTCCCCGGCCACCTTTACCTCGGACTCGCACATGTGGTACTCGCTGGGCCAGCATCCTCGCTGGCTGTCTCTGGAGCCGCATGGCCGCCGCTTGCACGGCACGCCGGCCGACGCGGACCTGCCGCCGGGCGACGTGGTTGGCCAAGAGGTGGAAATCATTGCCACCGACGACACGGGCTCCACGGCCATGAATGCCACTCTGGTTGTGTCGCGCAGCCCGGCGCCCAAGGTCGAGGTGCCGCTGTCGGAGCAGATTGCGCGATTTGGCAAATTCTCGGCTCCGTCGTCTATTCTCTCCTATCCCTCCACCGACTTCAAGCTTTCCTTTGATGCGCGCACCTTTGGCAAAAAGGACCTCAACTACTACGCCGCCTCGGGCGACAACAGCCCCCTGCCGTCGTGGATCAGCTTTGACGCGCCCTCACTGACGTTTTGGGGCCAGACGCCGCCATTCAAGTCTCTGATTCAGCCGCCTCACACCTTTGACTTTAATCTCATTGCCTCGGACATTGTCGGCTTCTCGGCCTCGATGCTGCAATTCTCCATTGTCGTGGGCAGCCACCAGTTGACCATGGACAAGCCCATCATGGCTCTCAATGCAAGCCGCGGAGCCAAGCTTCACTATGATGACTGGCAGCATGAGATTCGGCTCGACCATGGGCCCGTTCCCCTGAGCCGCCTGCGAGCAACGGTTGACGACTTGCCTGCATGGCTGGCCTTTGATTCCACCACGGGCGCCCTCGAGGGAACCCCTGGATCCGACGCGCACTCTACCAACTTTACCGTTAGCTTCCACGACGAGTTTGCCGACAAGCTCGACGTGGTGACAGTCGTCAATGTGGCATCGGGCCTCTTTTCCACAACAATGGACGACGTTGAGGCGCAGCCGGGCAGCGAATTCTCGGTCGACTTGGCAAAGTACCTGCGGAGGCCAGACGACACGCTGGTGGACATGACTACCAATCCAAGGCAAGACTGGCTAAAGATGGACGGCTTCAACATGTCGGGCCATGTTCCGGCAACAGCCAATGGCGGCTTCGACATTGTCATTCGCGCAGCCTCCAAGTCGTCCGAGTTGAAGGAGACGGACACGCTCAAGGTTTTGTTTACAGGGCCTACGCCAGCGCAAGCATCTTTGGGCCCAGCTGTGCCGACGGGCTCCCCCACTGGCACCCAGCACGATGCTCATGGCTCAGTGGCGCCAGCGGAGCCTGCGTCGCCACAGTCTGGCAGTCTCAGCACCCGACAGATTCTAGTGGCCACCATTGTGCCCATCTTATCCATTGCCTTTTTGCTGCTCGTCATTTGCCTGCTGCGACGCCGGAGCAAGCAGCGCGCACTCACAGGCCCGAGCTACCGCGCCAACATTTCCAAGCCAATGGCGAGTCCGCGGCCAGACGACGCCTCGCCGTGGTTTGGCAGACGCGGCCCCAAGGCGCTGGCCAAGCCGGAAAAGGCCTTTTTCGCCGCCGCGGCATCGCACTCGTCGCGGCACCACTCGTCGGACACGCTGGGCGCAGCCTCGCACCACTTGCCGGCGCCGCCCACGTCGGCCGGCACAGCAACGATTCGCAGCGTCGGCACAAGCGAGTTTGACGGGCAGCGCGAGTCGTGGGTGACGGTCGAGGCCGACGACTTGGCCACGGTGCCCAGCAACCAGCCCTGGCAGTCCCACATGGCCTTTCCCAACTATGCCGACCGCCTGCTGCCCGCCTCGAGCTTCGCCTCGGACACGGTGCTGCACGACTTGGAGTCGGGGCTCGACATGGCCATGTCGTCGGTGGACAATGTCGCCAGCCTGCAAAACACGCCTGCTGCCGTCTACCGGCCCCAGCTGCAGGCTCAGGCCTCGTGCGACAGCCTCGGCGCCCACTCCCTCGCCTCCTATTCCGCGCCATCCATTGACAGCGACGCCCTCCGTCCGCAGCCCAACTGGGAGACGCTGGCCGAGAGCGAGCCGCCCTCTAGCCTTGGCGATGTGCCCGCTCTCTTTGGCCCCCCGCCCGCCGACTCGCAGCAGTGGTACGACGTGGACTCGTCGCACGCCTCTAGGAGCCTCGCCACAAACACCTCGTTTGGCTCCTCGGAGAATTGGCGCGTCGTTGCCCCTCGTGGGCCCCAAACTTCCTCGTCGTGTCTTCCTCCGCCCCCCGCCCCAGAGTCCTTGTCCGACGCGCCCTGCAACTTTTCAAAACCGCGCATCGCTTCACGGCCCATTGATGCCGCTCCTCTGCCGCCGCCCCTTGCTCCCACTAGCAGAAATGGCTCGCCCGCCCACCTAGAGTCCGCGCCCAGCTCTGATGCGTCGAGGTGGTGGCACGACAAGCACTCTTCTGGCCCGGCGTCCCTCCAGCAAAGCAGCAGCTTCGTGGCATTCTTGTAAAAAAAAAATACCGAGTCTGAGCAAAGTAGCCAGGCGAATTTCCTTTTCGTGTCTCTATTTCCATTCCCCATGGGCTTGCTTTTTTTTTTTTTTACATCACCAGAGGAGGAACTCTTGCATTGGTGGGCGTTTATCAAGGGGGTGCATGATACCACTGCATAGCTTCGGCTCTCGATTCTTCTTTTCCTTGCTTCTCCTGTCCTTCTTGTCCGGTTACCACAATGTACGCTCCCAAGTTGAAACCCTTTGGATAAATACCGTACCCCCTCGGACGTGTCCCATAATACACACATACTCAACCACTATTGCAAAAGTCTGCTCTACGCATTTCTGCTTGGCAACTGCTTCCAAAACACGTACAGGGACCAGCCCCCAAGGACTCGTAGCCTCTTTCCCCGCCCCATTCTCCCGTATAACTGACAGCTGCAACCGTGCGCCCGATACAATATAAATTCCACCCCTCTTTTTTTTATAGTACACATCATCTAATCTAATCTGATGTGTACCCCATCTAGGGTATGCTCGCCCAACTAGTGGTTTTGGCAGGGCTCAAACAACGCACGCCAAGCATTTATGCGCGTTAATTTGGAAAATAAATGGCCTCATAGTCTACAATACTCTTCTAGTCAAGGAGAAACCCAAAAAAAAGCTGCGACTCGTTTGCTGGGCCCGTCTGCATGTACTTGCTGCAGAGCATGGCTGCACGTGTACCAATCATACAAAGCAAGCTTCTGCAAACATCAAGGCATGCAAACAAAACCATTTCTTACCCAACCTCTTTGAACCCTACCGCTTCTTTCTTTTTTTTCCCCCACATCGAGGCACGCAAAAAAAAAGAAAAGAAAAAGAAAGAGACAAGAATCAAGGTACATAGAAATAAACATCAGCCCAGTCTTGCTTGTCCTCTGCCCATCCGAGAGAGTCCTCTTCGTATACCGGCGCTACGCTTCCCCCCCAATCTACAACACCCACTTCTAACCATACTGCCTTCTTCCCCGCATATCCTACCCTAAACCCCCAAGGCAAAAAAAGGCCCCGAGTCTTGCCCCGAGGGAGCACGCAACAAAACAAAAAAAAAAGCACAACAGATAATCGTCTTGTCTCAAACCAGTCCACAGCGATCCAGACGCGCAGGGAAATCGAGGAAAAAGGGAGAGACCAGATAACCGGGACAATAACAAAGCAAGCGCTTTCCTGTCTCGCTCTCTACAGAGCTGTGTGACCATGGGGCCTGACCATACAGCCGTGGTCCAAGGCAAAAATAAATAATAAGGCCTTTCCTTTCACCAGTGTAATCTCGGCCGAGATACCGTCACCTAGCCCTTAATCTCTTCGGGAGACTGCGACTTCTCTCGCTTGGCCTCATTCTTCTTTGAAGGACTGGGAGACGCTGCCTTGTCCTTGCTACCCCCAGCCTTTCCACCCGTAGCCTTCTTCTCACCCGCCTTGGCTTCGGGCGACTTCTTCGCCTTGGCCTCATTCTTGGGCTGAGACGTCTTGTCGTCCTGACCGTCCTTCGCTTGAGGCTCGACCGCTGCGTCATGGGCTTTCGACTTGTTACCCTCGTTTTGCTCGTCGGCCGAAGGATGCTTGCCTACTTGGCTCGCAAGATCCTTCTCCTCGTCGGCGTCGTCAAACATCTCAACGTCATCTGTGTCTGTAAGCACCTCGGTGCCATCGCCGAGAAAGATAATCCGACCTCGTTGACCTCCAGCGGCAGAGTTCTTTTTATTCTCTGCATCCACATCATAACTGCTATCACTATCTTCGTAGTTGTGGTGGACTCCGGGTCCGCGAAATTCGGCTAAATAGGCAAAACAAGAAGAAGCCATTGTCAGTTACCAAGCATGCACCATTCAACTCTACTAGCAATCACGCACCGTATTCAGGAGGAGCACAGGGGCCATCGCCGTTTGCGACTCTTCTGGCAATCTCCTCATACCACTCATCCTTGGTCTTTCCATTGAGGAAGCCAACAACAATCATCGTCATGTTGTCGCAGCCGACGCCACCCGTTTCCGAATTGGATGCCAAGCAATTGTCCATCATGTTTTCGCAAATCTTGTCCAGGTCCTGCTTGGCAGCAATGCCCCTTCGTACGAATTCAATGACAGCCTGCGAAGATTGGCAATCCCAAATTCCTTGGCAACAAAATTTCAGCAAGCCGCAAACTTCTTCATGCCAACGTGTTCGACTTGGACTCACCGTCACAGGCCAGCACTAGAAACTCATCTTCATCCGAGAGCTCGTGAACCTCGACGTCGGGAAGGGCCGTGACAATCTGCTGTTCTGGGGGTAGATCGGCGCTCTTCTTGAATTCAAAATCGCCAATGGCGCGCGACAAGGCAAGATTTCCATTGACACGGCCAAAGTCGACGAATCCGCCGGCTGCCTGGATGCGATTCTTCTCCTCTAAATTTGCCACCAAGCAAATTAGCAAAGTCTTGTAGGCCATGACTAGACTAGACACATACGCTCAAGCTGCGGTTTGTGATCCTGCGATAGTGGCTTGGCGCGACCCTTGATACCGAGTACGCCTCTGGAGTCACCTGCGTTGGCCTGCGTAATCAAGTCAGCAACAAGGGCATGGAATGCAGCAATTTGCGGCAGCGATTCGACTCACAAGGTAGAGCTTGTTGTCAACAATTAAGCTGACGCAAGCCGTGCAACCAGAAACTTCTTCCTGATGGTTGGGGTCTGCAAGTCGCCAGTGTTAGCCAGGCAAGCAGTCGTGGACAATAAAAAACTAGGCAATTGCACGCAAGGGGCATGGGTAAATACTGCGCACCGTTTAAAATGGCGCGGTCCGTAGCAAGGAAGCCGTCCTTGAGGCTCTGAGTATAGTCTCCAGCCTTAAAGGTGTCCTGTTTAGAAATGATGCCGTGTAACTTGCCACCAGCAAAAGCGGCAACTTCGCCTCCGCCATGGCCGTCATAGACACCAAAAAAGGCCAACCTGGACGATTGCGTCTTGGACTTGTCGGCATCGGCGTCATCGGCATCGAGCTTGTTGAGGTCGAGCACGGCGCTATGCGAGTCTTCCATGCTGATGCGCCAGCCTTGCATGGCCGACAGGCCATAGACAAATCTGTCATCTTCTCCCTTTTCGGAAGTCTGCCAACCAGTCAGCAAGCCATGAGCCAGGCGACAATGCATCTGGCAAAAAAAAAATGGAAGCCAGGGCGCGCTCGGCTCGAGTGCCAAGACGGCCGTGAGGCGTTGGGGACAGAGAAACAAGGGCAACAGTCGCACCTTGTCGACAACGGGCTCCGACAGAGTTTGACCCATGGCGGCAGTCAGCAACTAGAGGTTGCTGGCTACTGATGGCTACCGCGCGCAAGACGGCTGTGGCGAGATGGATGAGATCGGTGTTGACAGGTCTGGCAGACGGAGAATCTGGAATCCAACAACGAGGGAGCACTCGCTACGGGTCGGCTCCGCTGGGAGGGCGATGGGGCCACAGGGGGAGAGAGAGAGAGAAAGAAAGGAAGGGCACACGGACAGCTCTGGACAAGGAGAAACGGGTCCAGAGGTGGAGGAAAGGAGAAGATTGGGAAAGGAGGGGCAGAAAAAAAAAAGCCCGTCGCGTCGTGTGGCGGTTTGGCGGCAGCGGCGGCGGGTGTGTGGCGGTGGTGGTGGTGGTGGTTTGGATCCAAGGCACTGGCAGAGACTGGAAGGGAAGTGGTGACGACGGGAGCTCCGAGCGGTTGCGGCCTGCACAGACGAGAAGGAGCAAAACCGTCGCCCAGGGAAGCGGGGTACGACGACAGCAGGGTAGCTGAGCCCAAGAGTGTGCGGCAAGCAACCGACTGTCAAAGTCACTTTTAGGCCTGCTCCTAGGGCTAGGGGAGCAGCGCGCACCCAAGCCACACTGTGGCTACGGCGCCGTCCGGCCAAGTCGCTCCCTCGTCTGCTCGTCTGCTCGTCTGCTCGTCTCCTCGCCTCTCTGGCAACCAACTACCACTACTACTACTACACCCATGGCGCCATCATGCTCTGATCCCTACTCATAATGCTCTGACCCCGTCTTTGCCACTAGCTTCTTGTGTGTCACCGCCAGACGCAAAGGCTACTCCGGATTGCAGCAGCTAGCAAGTTGGGCATGGAAAAATTTTAGTCGTGGCTGGTGGTCGCGTGTTCTGTTGAGCTTTTCTTGCGCCAATGGGACCGATGCGCTAGTGCCCAAAGAGGCATCTTGCTCGAATGCGGCTGGTGCCTGAACGAGGTACTTTTACTTTGTTGCCGGGTGCGAGCATCCATGCCTCTGCTCTCCTTGTGCCGTCTGTCCATCGACTCGCTCTCTTGCTTTTCTTTGCCCGCCATGAATGAGACCACAAGAGGCACCGCTTCGTGCAAGACAATCAAGATTAACAAGGCCCCTGCGCATATCAATGCCAAGCGCCGAGTTTGGAGTCCTCTCAACAACTCTTGTTCACCTTACCAGCAGGTTTCATCTCATGTCGCACGACTTCAGGCACAGAACAACTGTATTCGGGTATGCCATTAGTGCCTGTCGAGAACTCTGTTTCTATGAATAGAAACCCATTCTCATGTGCATACATATATGTGCTATGTAGTATCTGACTTTGCCTTGCCATGGTCTAGGCCCTGCCTGCCCTTCATCTTGTCTTTTTTTGTCTTCGTCTCCTTTTACCCACGACATCTAGGAATACATAGTAGTAGCAGCATTATTAATATCCACCAGCCATGCTTCATCAGTGTTTCCCTCTATAACACCTGTAATGATGGCGAGACAACGCAAATGCCATGTATATATGCAGTCTATTCATCGCTCAACTCTTTTTGCAGCCTGCTGTACCCAGAGGCGAATTCGTCTTGATCAAAGAGCGCCAATTTTTGGGCCGATACATGCGCCTGGGATTTATGTAGCCATCAAGTCGTACCACCTGGCTCGCCCGCTGGCCCTGCACATCCACTAGCGGCACATCCAAGTCGTGCATGGTGCCGTCTTGCATCTCGGTATTATCGACCAACTTGTCCGGCTCCAGGCTGGCAGAGGCAGCAGATCCGTCCCGTTTGTGGCGGCCATGGTATTTAGGCTGGTCAATATTGTAAAAGGCCGTGCGCACCATGTGTGCCAGAGGTTTGAGGGGCTCATAGCCAGGGCACGACGTGAGAATGGCCCATTCGGCACCTGCCGAAGGGCTTGTATTTGGCACCATTGGATTCTCCTCCAAGAGACGCGACATTGATTGCGACAAGATGCGTGCAGGGTTGTTGCGCCAAAACCATGGAGTTGCCTTCATCTTGCGGTTGCAGTCGTCTTGCTGGCTCACGACGCTGGAGCCAGCATCATCGGGAGCGTCATAATTTGCTTCTTCTTCATCTGCTTCGTTTTCCATGTTCATTGTGGCAGCATCCAAACAAGATTCGTCAATCGCCTCGTAAAAAGGAAAGCGAATGTCCGTGCCAAACAAGCCCTCTGGGTCAAGCTCAGAATCTGGTTCCAGATTCAAGCTATCCGCCCATCCGACTGGAGACCTTCTGCCTCCAGGCGCTAGCAAGACGCGGTCCACAACTTTGCGCGCAACAAAACGCAGCTTGCGCTCTAAAACGCCATAGAAGAATATGACGCCCAGCGTCGCAGGGAGATGCAATTCTTGCGCCAGCGCCACGAGGTACGTGTACGTCTTTTCATTAGGCCGGTGTCCATGCTTGTGCAACGTATCCAAAGCCCATAGGCCGCTCTCCCAGTCCTTTGCCGCTACAGCATACCTGAGCACTACATTGATGGTTGAGATGGCCACAGGACGGTCCTTGAGAAGCTCCTGATAATCACGAATCTCCCTGTCATGCTTGTGGTGGAAGCGCAGATGCTCTGTCAAGACAGCATTGAGAGCCCCCTCTGGCAGCCACTCGTTGTCGATCCAGCGCTTGGAGTATTCCTCGACAAAGACTTTTAGAGTTGCGCCTTGATGAAATGCCAGGTAGGCTTCATGATCAGCCATAACAATGGCAACGCTGCGACGCGCCGCCAGATCCTCAAGCATGCCGAGGCCTTGCATCGCCGCAATGACTTTTTCGCGAATAATCCTGCGCTGCACAAGCTTGAGGAAGAGAAGCCATGTGTAAGTATTTGGTGGAATTGCAACCTGCTCCATGAGGAAAAGCATGGTGTGAAAGAAGCTAATGTCATGTCGAACGAGATAGCCTTGAAGCAAGATGTTGAAGGCATCTGTGCCCAGAGGCACATTCAACTTTTCGGCTCGAATCAAGAGCTTCCTGGCTTTTGTAATGTAGCCGAGATGCCGCGCTGCAAGCGCCATGATCCTCTCAATTACCGGCGCCGTAGCACATTTTTGTGCTGTTATGTCGTCCATGGTGGACAAGAGTAGCTGAATACGCATAGCTTCCGTGTTGACCAGCTTGCCATGTGGGCCCGGCAGTCTGTAGAATTTCATGACGAGGTCTGGACGTAAGCGACTGTTGGCGATGGTGGCAGTGTAGGCCTCGAGCGACTCCTTGGTCCATGATAGCGGTCTGGGGATCTCTTGATAGGGAATGTTGATCCACTGTGTCGGCGGCTCTCGATGCATCCAAACAGTTTTCTCGAGAGCGTCCCTGTCAGGATATTGTGTCTTCTTGCCCTTGACCTCGACCGACATGCCCTCAATTCTAGGCCACAGGCACATGACCTCGTAACTAATGGAACCGATATCACCCAGCTGATAGATCTGGATGTCTTTGTACTTGGCAGCAAAATCGTTGACGGCGTTGTTCACCAAATCATGTCTTCCACGAAGCACAATTGAAGTTGAATTTGGGTTTTTAGGTACTGCAGCACGCAGTCTCACAAATTTGTTCAATTTTGAGTCGAACAACTCAATGTTCCCCTTGCCTGGCTTGATTGCCTTATCCTTGGGCATGATGACCTTGACAACTGCCATGCGTTGCGTCTGATCGACCCGTGGCGTCATTTCCAACAGGAGTTTAAGCAGCGTTCCCCATTGAGGCGCCTTGCGAACACCCGGGCGTCGAAGGAGGGTAAAGCCAAGCAAAACACGTGCAAGCTTCCTTCTATATTGTTCAAATTCGCGCGTGGCACCAGCATTCGGATAGGTGCGCGGCGCTGGCACGTACGGCGATTCTAGCCTCCTTTTAACGTTTCGTTCAATATAAGGGCTTTTTGAAATGAAGGCTGCTTGTATTCGCCGATTGCGCTCATTGTTATGAAATGCATATGGGCTGTAGATAAACTCAGCAGTGCCATCGTCTGGTGCCGGCAACCTTGTGCGAGAGGTGGTTCTAGTGGTGGCGTACGAGCATCGCGATGCTGCACGTGGTGGACTCGAAGAAGCAGGTAAGACTGTATTCGCGGCCAAGACGCATTGGACTCGGAACCTCCATGCTGAATTGATCACTGGATACATATGTCATGTTGGCGACGATCTATCGGGTGAGCATCATTTTTTTTTGTCTATTCGTGTTCTGCAGCGGTACCAAATTTGCCAACGTCGGATTACGTCACGTGCACCCAATCAATTTGCCAATACGTCTTAGCCCTCACTACCTCTACCAGGCTTGGAGCGCAACACACCTCAGCATCTCACTGGCAACTCATGGTAGACGAGGTAAAAAGACGTATAGCAAGCTGAGTTGGTAGGCATTTCCAAACGAGACAAATCAAACAAGAAACAGAGAGGTGTCTGGCTAATTGTACCACCATTCGACATCTTACAGCCGGGCCAATCGTCTGATGTACTCACTTTCCAATTCCGATTCTTCACATCAACATCTTCCAAACATGACGACGCCTGCTACCACTCGGCCTCATTAAAGACCCGACCAAAGATAAACCGTTCCCATTCTTCTCAGTCCAAAAACGCCTGGATCCAAGTTGTGTTCTACCTGTGTGACAACAATGGAAACAATTTGAAAAAGCAATTCAGCCAATGTAAATCGCAAAAGAGAGAGATGTGCATGACTGATTTCCTCCAAAAAAATCCACCTCTTTGAAGCATCAGAAACACAAGTCAGTCCTCATGGATGCGGAATTCTGCACCACAGTCATCGGGCCACATGTCTTTTGTGCTTGGATATTCAGATGGCTGGCTGCTGTTATCGCTATCGTCATTCTCGATTGCCTCGGGATCCTGGTTATCTGCACTAGATGGCCGATTCGGATCCTCGATGCCTGGCCAAGGTTCATCCTCTG
The DNA here is from genome assembly GCA_002591415.1 of Ophiocordyceps australis. Lineage (NCBI taxonomy): Eukaryota > Fungi > Ascomycota > Sordariomycetes > Hypocreales > Ophiocordycipitaceae > Ophiocordyceps > Ophiocordyceps australis. The sequence goes on along the minus strand of NJET01000078.1, from coordinate 74,395 downwards.
GCAACTGCCACTGATCCGCGTTTTTTTCCAAGTCGCCTCTGCCATGAGCGGGCTCGTCTCCATCTGAAATGCTCTCATCATCCTTGTCTTGACCGCCCTGCTCAATCATTGATTCGTCAGATTCGCTCTCGCTTCCGTATAATATAGCACATAATTCGTCTTCGTCTTCGTCTAGTGCGTTTTCTGTCAAAGCCAAACTATGGCCGCGCACTGTCTGCATTTCCTGCGGCCCAAGGCTATATGGTGTTGCATATGCAAATGGCGTCGTGCCCCGTTGCGCCTGGCGCTCACTCAGTCCCAGGGGCATGGGGCTTGGAGACGTGCTCCAGCGAGGCGGGAAGTGATTGGTGTTGGGCGAGCGGGTGCGTCGCCTTTTTTGCAAACGTGTCTGCGGCACAATCCATGGTAATGGGGAAGTTTGGCGGGCCTGACCATGGAGGGCAATCCGTCGTTTACCGCTTGTAACTGCATGACGCGTCGGTACTGCCGATGGACCAGATTCGGCACGCAATAAAGCTGGCATCGTTTCCCTGCGGCGGCTCAGCAGCGCTGTCTGACTACGACTTAACCCAGGGCTGGAAGACATCCTCATGGACAGTCTCCGGTAACTGCGCGTCTGCAAAGGCGACGACGAAGTGCTTCGATGCAGTTTGCGCAAATTCGTCACAGAGGGCGCGTCTGGCACCTCGTCCAAATGTTCGTGCCAAACCCAGCACTCTTCGAGCGCATCTGCCTCAGGCACCTCCTGGGACTCAGTCACGTCTGGATAAACCCTGCTCAATTGTCGCAGTTTCTGCCATGTCCAGCCCGATCCCCAGGCCTCGGAATCCTGAACATAGGCGTCGGGGTGGGTGATGAACAATCTTGGCTTTGCTGACTTCATCATGATTGTATTAAGAAACGGCACGTCCCACAAGACTGGCGTCACCATTTCTGAAGGACTCAAGAATCGCAGACGAGAGTCCTTGTGGATCTTTCGCAGTGGAACCCAAACCTGTTGCAAACCTAGGAACCCGATTAATCGAGCATCAGAAAAATTCGATCGCTCAAATAATGCCATTTCGCGGAAAATATTGCCAAAGGCCTGCTCAATAGCCATGCGCACGCTTCTATAATCGGGTCCTTTGACGGACACAGACTGGACCAGCCCCCTGCTTCGAAGCCTTTTGTACACCATGCTCGAGTCACTGCAAGCCCTTGGGAGCAGCCAATCTGGACCATGGTTATATGTAGCCCATTCGTTGACAAAGGGGGATTGCGAACGCCTGTTCGCGAAGCTGGGCGTCATGGGAAGCTGAGTCCATTCACCATCACTAACATCAGTGTCGGATTTAAACTGGTGCATCTCTTGCCATACCCTCTTGAGCGAAAAGGGCAGAAAGACGACTTCAACGTCCCACGCGTAGTTGAAGGAGGGAAGATATGTCTGGAGCTTATTGACTTGGGCTTGAATGTCCTCAATGCGGCTAATGACTTCGCGAGGATGGTCTGCAAGGTCAACTCCACTCTTGCCCGAGGCCAAACTATGTGCACCACCGTCTTCGTACATGTTCCGGACATTTGTCATGCTTGCATTGTCGTTGGCAAGTTTCTCGACATCTTCAATCTTGCTTTCCAGCTCTGATATGCGAACATCATGATGTTCAAATCGGTCGTGGTATTCTTGTTGAAAAGAGCCGCTCTCTAGTCGGTCTATTCGATAGTCATGGTCGCTAACAATGTTTTCCAAATTCTTGATGTTTTGGGGAATTTCTCCCCTTGATTTCTTGATAGCCAGTACCTCAGCCGGTGAATGGGTCACAGGCTGAGATGCTGAAATTTGTCCACCATTTCTAGACTTTTTGGACGCCGAAGCGTTATAGGGATGACTGCGCTCCTGCTGTTGTAGGGCTTTGTGGCTTGTGCCAAAGAGCTGTGACACTGTTTCACCCGCTTCATTGCGAACCTGTGTGCCCTTTCCGGAAAAGGGATTGAGATATCTAGTCTGTAACGATGAGACTGTGGATGCTGTCTGGGATGAGACACGATTTGGTGGAGCATCAGACGTGATATCGACATGGGGCTGGGAATTGGGCTGGATAGCACCAGTCCAAAGTAGCGTATCAGGCACCAAGTCAAGGGCATTCCGAGTGACATGGGCTTGTTGGTCGAGGCTGTCGCTGAGTGCTATGTGTGTTGAGAGGCGGTATTCGCTGGTAGCGCCAATAGCGACAGAGTCGACCCTGGGGGCGGCAAGCGGCGCTTGTGTGGTCTCGGCAGACTTGAGATTGAAGATGTCACCGCTAGTTCTCGGTCTTTGGTCCTCCCGCGCGGGATTTATAGACACATCGGGCGACTGCACAAGACGGGGACTGTCGTCATGGTAGCAGGCGTGATGGCCACACATGCACCAGCCAGCCTGGTCAGCAGGGCTTTCGGGCAAGAGGCGAGTCCAGAAGCGCCGACAGCCGCAGTGAGCTCCGCTGGTCCCCGGAGTCAGGTCGACAAAATGGCAGCTTCCAAAGGGCAAGCCGAGGGATGCATGCTGGGAGGCTATGGATTTGACGTCGTTGGCATCTGCACGCAGGTCAAGGGATACTTGCGGCGGATATGCGGCCATTGAGCTTCACCTAGGTGGCGGCAGTCATGTCAAGAGAGTTCGGGGCGTGCAGCGTCTCGAGAGACGGATTGGCGAGTCGTGCAGCCCAAGGGCACGCGGTTCGAGCTGGTCCCGACGACGGGTCGCAACAAAGGGGGTCAATTATTTCATGGCACTGCACAACAGACATTTTGATATTAGCCGTCAGACCAGAATGCAAGATGGAGCGAGGCGAGGCGAGGCAACTTGCGCTGGTGAGAGCAAAGCGGATTATTAGTGTGACTCTGACACCAAGGAAAAACACGGGAGCCAGGAGAGAAGAGGAGCTGCGACGACAGCGGCGGCCGGCTGCTCCAAATATATAGCAATTGCCAGGTCGTCACGGTCAGATGCGTGCCAGAAACGGGGCGCAAGACATGGGTGTAGGGTATTCGTAGCTGTTGTCTGGCGGTGGAGAGAATCTGGTTTCAAAGGCGACCTGGAGAGAAGCTGCTGTGGATTTTTGGGGGAACAAGGGCGCATTGGTTCGAGGCGCGGGGAGACCAAGATGCTCCCCACTGCGCTCTCTCGACGCGCGACCCCCCGGTATTAGAATGCGCTGCACAAATTAAACATGTACTACTATTTGAGTATCCCATCGCCAATAAGCTGTACATGTATCTACTAGGATATTGTCGCCGTGGCGTCAGTGGTGAGAATAGAAAGTCTGGCTTCCCCAGAGTCACTGGAGAGTCCAATTACTACTACTAGTACTACAGTACTACTACTACTACTACTACTACCATCTACCCTGCTACCTTGATATCTACGCGCACGACCATTCTGAATCAACGGTTCGCAGAGACATTACAGCCGCCGATTAGTGGCAGCTTGCCTCTAGCCAACTCGAGGGCTACACTGCACGCTGTGACTCAGCGGCCGCGTATGCTTATCGCTTGGCCAGGCTTCTGTAGGGAGCCGGCTCAGATCCTCCCTGGGAGCCTTACTCTTCCGACCGCCTTCCCAGGCATCCACATACCAAAGAGCACCAGTTAAATCACGGCAGTCTCAAGTCTAGAGTGAGACTTGGCCAGGGGCTTGCATTGGAGGCTTGCATTGCCCGCAACAGGGCGGCTAGCGTGCACGCCGCACCTATCTGCTGAGCAAGATAGCGTCATGTGCCGCTATTCTGTGTTTTATTAGAGAAGTATAATGATGCTTGTTGCGGCGAGGAGTAGTAGTTGCCCGTTGGCTATGCTCAATCAATTAATCCATGTCACCCCAGGTGTGTACATGCTGTTTGCCATGTGACAAAAAAATGCGTCCTGTCAACCGTCATGACCTCATGTCCAAACAAATGCAAATCCAACTCCCGAAATGCCCAATAAAGCCAGTAAATGCTAGTATACATGACTCGAAATGCACCGCTCTCTTATCCTCACCCCAAGAGCAGTCTTCAAATCTCGCCCCAGCTGCCCATTGGGCCGTGCGACGCAATCATGGATCCCGTACCTATGGATCCGCCAATGTCCCAATAGTGTCGTGATGAGCAGCTACTCCTCCTCGCCGACCGCCGCGTGCTTTGACTGGCACAGCTGCTGTGGTGTCGTAGCGCCCCTGGATTACTCGGTACCGTCACTTTGAACGAACGTCGTTCGACGTTGCGCGTCCTGGCGATTAGAGGATGATGCTGTCGTACTCGCGTCATTTTGGCCAAGCTCTCCTGCGCAGTCAAGGGACTGCTATGCGAACCCCCCGTAGATCCGGCACTTTGAGACCGAGAAGTGAAGTGAGACATAAGATATCGAAATACGAGCTTGACGTCAAGGTCCCTTTGCCACTCTTCCTGGGAAAAGAAGTTCTTATCTGTCAAGATTTCGTCCTTGGTGGTCTCACTCCCTTCATCCCTCTTTCGAGCATCGTTGATGAGGCCCTGATGTTGCATAGTCGGCTTGAACTCGGTTACTGAAACATTTCTTGACTTGTCATCGCAATTTCCCCTTTTGAGCGCTTCAAGTGTGTCGCCAGACTCAGGAATGACTGGCAAACCGGCATAAGGCAGCGGTAGCTGTTGCACACGTGAATATGTCGAAAAGGCACCAGGATGATGGGATAGCTGGTTCACCAGCAGCCCAAGTTCCCTTGTTAACGTCTCAAGAATGCGCTGATGCCACGACTGTTCTGTTTCCTTATTTGATGGTGGTACAGCATTTGTCGATGGCGTGACACCAGGCGTCTCTTCTTGCAAGGTAGTCTCGCCAAGAAGAACTGACAAAAGCCGAGAGTCAATGCCGAGGAGATCCTTGACCACCTTGCGCGTCAGTCTCGCGACTGTGCCATGGTCCTCGTCGTCAGGCTGCAGGTGGTCCTGGTCGTGCCAGGTCACGTCAGACCCAACGTCTGTAGAGCGCTGAGATCGCTGTGTCGATGCCAGAGACTTGCGTCTTCGTTTCGTCTCGCGCGCCACCTCGTCCAAGAGAACTCGACTATGTTCAATCCTCCAAGCCTCAATGCGCTGACGCGTTTCGTTTTCCTGGTTCTGATCGTGTGTCGGCTCAGGTTGCTGCCAGTCCAGACTGTCAAGTCTCCGACGAACTCGACGTGGGTTGAATTTCTCGAACTGGTATATCTGGTCTTGAGCTTCTGGACTGAGAACTGGTTGATCCAAACGAAAAGATCCCAGGCCATCATGTTTAGGCAGAACCGGCAATGCCTGCTGCTGAATTTCCAAATGTGATGAAGATGACTGAGCACCGGGAAGCGATCGGAATTCAGGGAGATGACTGTCAAGGCTGTCAAGTTCGGCGTCGTCTTCGAGTGAGGCGCCATCAAGAATGGATAGCGAGAGGGCTTGCTCGACAGGGGTTTGCTGTGCCGATCCTGCCACGGTTCCAAGGCTGTCGAGATTAAGCGAGTGTTCCGACTCACTAAGATAGGACGTTGTGGTAATATCGGTTGGCGGTGAGAATAGCACCCAAGTTTGCGACTCGGTAGGCTGCTGCTCTTGCGCCGCTCTTATCGGAAAGAGGGCATCTTGTTCCGGAGTAGGGCGACTGATGCGCTGCGCCGGCTGGCGCGTCGGCTGTTGGAAAGCCATTGTATGATGATGCAAGGCGACAGACAAATCGTGAGTGCAGGCTCCCAGAATATGGTATCAAGCAGGAAAACAGTTGATTAAGAGTCGCACGACAATGGCGCTGGAGATACAATGGGGATCTAGCGGACCCAGTCTTGATAGGAGCTTTTCGGCACAACTCGACACTAGGTCCGAGTCCGAGACGGGGCTGGCAAAGTCGAGAAAAGCCCGGCTTGAGTTCCTCTTTGATGGCTGCGCAGGACACCAGCGGGAAGAGGCAGAGATAAAGGGGGGAGTCCCTCAATAGATGACGAGATGGTGAGGTGATTTTTGTAAAGAAGAAAAGAAACGCCTCCAACAGTCATGGGTTGGGGTCCCCTTCCTTTCTGCTTTCTTTACTAGAGCGGTACTGGATGTACTATACCTGTGTCATGCAGGCGATTTTTGAGCCAATGTACCGGTACGGGTACTTTGAAGTGTCAAGCGCTTATGGCCTGTTGGTGGTTGATAAGGGAGGCATACATTGACACAACCGCCCAGATTCTTGTCGCCATCCGACCTCAACAAGTAGTGTTACATGCAGACATGACTTGGCCATGCAAGCATCTGCTATCAGCCGCTTCCAACGGCTAGACGTGCGCATGTATCTCGTAGAGCATGTACACATTTCCTTCTGAGTTGGAGCCACTAGCAGCCTTTCTTTGCGACCACATCACTCCGTTGTACACGTACTTGCAGTCAGTCTGGCCAACGTCAACGTGGATCTCAATGCTAAGAAAGCATCATTATTACTACTGGGGGGAAAGCCATGTCAAGTGAAAAATGACTGCTCGTGGGCGCAATAGCCATGTTCCCATGACGTATGAGTCCATGGCACCACTTGCAGACAGCGGTGCCACCTTGTGCGTCCGGTAAATGTGCGCGTCGCGTACTCGTACAACTGCGTTTCGACTTGATCAGATGGAGATTGTTGGCCCAGCCTTGAAATTCACAACACGCGTTTCATGGCATAACCACGGTCCTGCCTGCTTTGCAATCCGCCCTCTCTCCAAATTCGTTCCTCCTGCGACACCCGGTAGCCTCAAGCCACCTTGGGTCTTGGTTGGGTCGCATCTCACCGTCACTCGAGTCATGTGCGCGGTTGCTGGTGTCTAATGCTGGCTCCCATTGCTAGTGGTACCAAACTAGGCCAAGTTAGATATGATGGTGACACCACCTCTATGTCAGACCAAGGCCCCTACACAAGCCGTCATGACAAGAACACCATTACTACTGGCTCTCGTAAGCATGCAACTGGGCTCTCAACATGTCATCAAATACTTTATTCGCCACGTGGATTCCTTGATTCTCGAAAGCCGTTATTTGACATGCCTCAAAGACGCCAAGTCAAAAACCCAAATGTTAAACAAATAATCCGTCAGGCTTCAGCCTGGAAGGCTTGGGGGAAACGCTCAAAGTTCTCTTTGAGAGGGCCATAGTTCTTGAGGAACTGAACGTAGGCGCCGTCCACCTTGACGCGGCCAGCAGCCTTGCGCTCCAAATAATCCTCACGACGGAGAGGCGTGAAGCCCCAGTTCTTTGAGATGATGATCTTTTGGCGGCCAGGGAACTTGTACTGGGACCGTCGCAGAGCCTCAAGAGCAAGGGGACGATCTATAATATGGGTTAGCACAACGATGACTTCTTGTGAGCCTGCTTCACTAGCCAACACGTACTCGAGTCGCGAGTTCGGACGCTCATGATGATTTGACCAATGTTGACACGGGCGACGGTACCGTTGGGCTTGCCCCAGGCACCGCGCATACCAGTCTGCAGTCTATCGGCGCCGGCGCAAGACAACATCTTGTTGATGCGAACGACGTGGAAGGGATGGGCGCGGACACGGAGATGGAAGCCCTCCTTGCCAGTGTGCTTGACCAGGTACTTGTTGGCACAGATACGAGCGGCCTCAAGAGCCTCAGAGCTCAGCTGCTCATATTCGTTTGACACGAGGTGGATGCAAAGGGGGAAGTCGTCGACATTGGCGCGCTTGCGGCCCAGATCGAAGATGCGGATCTTGGGGTCGGGGACACCACGGTTGAACCGAGACTTGGGAAACGGCTATCAAATGGAATTGTTAGAAAGTGAAATTCATGTGATACGTATAAGCCATGTGCAGCAATTTGAGAGTCTTCATCATTGGTAGCGCTTGTGGCGTTGGCGGAACCTGGCAAGCACGGCGGCGATATAGGTAATGAGGTGATTCTCACCTTATTCTTGCAGTAGCGGTAGCAACGAGCAGGACGACGCGCCATCTTGTCGGATTTTGCTGGTCGACCTTGTGTTGAGAATTGTGACTTGGGAGCGAAGGGTTCGACGAGGAGATATTCGACTCGACGATTCTCCTTGGATCGCACTACTTTTTGATTTCAAAGCATTCTTGGTAAGCTTTGACTTGGTGTCTTTCGCTTAAATATCGGGAGTTTAGGGCTTCATAGAAGCAATGGGTCATTTTAATTGGACAAACACTAGTAACACTGCCCCACATTGATTTGCGAAACGCCCAAAGGAAAATAGTTGCCGACTTTTTCAGGAAGCCTCTTTTTGCTCTAATACCGCACAACGTCGACTTGACCAAAGCCCCAGACGCCAATCGCCCGACACAATGGCCCCTCAGAAGAAGAGCAAGAAGGATGCCAACAGCATCAACTCCAAGTTGGCGCTGGTGATGAAATCTGGCAAAGGTAGGCAACATGACGGCGGGGCGGCTTCAAGATGAAGGAACGCTTGCTAATCTGCCAAAATACAGTCACGCTCGGCTACAAGTCTACACTAAAGAGTCTACGGTCTGGCAAGGCCAAGCTCATCATTATTGCTGGCAACACGCCTCCTCTCCGGAAGAGCGAGCTCGAGTACTACAGCATGCTGTCCAAGGCTCCCATTCACCACTTCTCGGGCAACAACGTAAGTTCGAGCCAACCCTATCCGGCATGAAGCCAAAAAGCACAGAAAGCGTTCGAGTAAATGTCGAGCGCGCTCTGCATAAATCATTACTGCCGAGCTTGAAGCTCTCGCTTTCGCCCAGCGAAGAAGTCTGCCCAGACTTTGGAGGGTTTCACCTTGGCTTACATGGATTTATCTTGCAGATTGAGCTCGGCACAGCATGCGGAAAGCTCTTCCGTTGCTCCACCTTGTCTATACTTGATGCTGGTGACTCTGATATTCTTAGCGATCAGCAGGCATAAGTTGCCTGTTGTTTGCATTTGGATGGCGTTGGGGGGTTGAGATGGCCCAAAAGTAATTGATGGTCTTCAAAATATTGCTTGCCATTTTTGACACCTCAATTGGGATGTTGGAGGTGAAGGGCACACGCTGTCTGCCGGATGCCCCCTTAGACCTTCTGATACCTCTAGAGATGAAGACGGGACAAGGTGTTCTCCAAAGGTAGGAGTATACCAATCAATTCCTTGTTTGCACTTCTCGCACCATTGATGGCTTTTTGCGCGTGACGTTTGAAGTGGCATTGCGGTAATGTCTAACTGGCCTTACCAAGGCTTTGTATGTGGGGACAAGGGCAGAAAATGGTATATTATACTGTGTCGCTCTGGATTTATTGGGGCAGATGTCAGTAGATGAGTGACTACCTAGTAGTGGTAGGTAGTAGGTAAAGTGTGTGCTTAGATAAATGGGAAGGACAGCTCAGCTAGTTGAGCTGATGGGAGGTGTACGAACGGGTTTGTTTCAAGCGCAGTGGGACTCGACAGATATAAGACAGGTAGGATGGAGATGAGGCAGTAATCGTTGCAAAGGATATGTGCGATGTGCTGTTGATCGGCAGGCTCGAACGAGGCGCGTGCCCAGAGACGATTAAATGACATTGCGTGGCACAAATTGATGGAGGAGGATTGAGTATATTGTCTTTTGTCGCATTTTTGTCGCATTGTTGTTGCGAGTGACCGAGGGCAAAAGCTGCTATTGGACGATGGCGCTACTACCAGGACACGGACCAGCAATCTCATCCCATGTGGGCGAGACAAGAATGTCTGATTTGGATGCAATTTTGGGGACAGATGACGGACGCTAGGCATTTAGATACAGGGGCAGGGCGACGGCAGAGGAGCATTGTATGGGAGGGAAGCTGAGGGAAGAGGAGAAGGAGACTTGAAAAGTACTACTAGCTAGTAGTGGTGGTAGGGGCAGTGGTGGTGGTAGTAGTGGCAGTGGTGGTGGTAGTGGTAGTGGTGGTAGTAGTGGTAGTGGTAGTGGTAGGAAGATAGGGGCACGTTTCAAAGCGCATGGCTTTAGCGCCCAGCCATGTCGACCTGGCCGAGCACTATTCGGGGCTCGAGAGCAAGCACATGCTCGCTGCATGGACAAGGCCTGCCTTTCTTTTTCGCATCTGACTGTGCTTGCACCATGACTGGCGGGTATTATTAGAGGATAAGCAAGTAGCAAACATGTCGTGGCCCTACTCTTGTTAGTGACAAACAAAGCGAGTGGAGTCGGGCCGGGTTGTTGCTCCTCCGGCCGGGTTGTATGTTTGGGTTCGCCTGGCAGCCAGTGTCTTCATTTCCTCCTGCTGCATGTTATGCCTCATGGTGGAGTAAAAACACACGACAGCAATAGGAGCACCAGGTTTAGAGGACGCATCACCAGAGCTTTATTTATCTTTCTGGCGGCAGCGCCAGGCACGTGGACAAGGCGACACCATGTCAACAACAGCGGCCAAAAAAACATCCTTTGTCGGGCGGAGCGACTCTCGTGGCTCGTCGCCGGCGCGCACTGCCCAGCGAGCAGCGACGCCGACGAGCACCACGGGCCATGCTCGAACACGCTCCGTCCGCGGCGGCGGCGCCCCAGTTTCGGCCCGCGCGGCTGCCTCTCGCCGAGACACGGCCATGAGTGCAGCAGAGTCTGATGCCCGCGCCGAGACTGCGGCGGCCGTCGAGGACCTGCAGCAGCGCCTGGAGAAGGAGGAGAAGGCGTCGGAGCAGTACAAGAAGCAGGCCGAGGTGCTGCAGTCCAAGTTTGACGACGCCACCAAGGAGTCGGCCAAGCTGGAGGAAAAGGTGCACGAGTACGAGGAGCACATGGAGGCGCTGCGAAACGACAAGCGCGATGCCACGCGCCAGGTGCGTGACATGGAGACGATGCACGAGGCGGAGCGCAGCGCCATGCTCAAGGAAAAGGAGGAGCTGGCCAAGCGCGAGGAGGAGATGCAGGCCGTCATCCAGCGTCTCAAGGACAGCTTGGCCCAGAGGAACGCGGTCGATGATGACGGCCGCCCCTCGAGACAAAGTTGGTGCTCTGTTCCTTTTGCTGGCGCCTCCTCAGCTGACTTTTGCGCCCAGCAGCCAGCTCGTCTCCGTCGCTCGACGGCGGCAGCTTTGCCCCTCCGTCGTCTCTGCAGCGCAGCGACTCGCGCAACAGCTCGAGGATGATTATGCAAAAGGACAAGGTGATTGAAGCGCTGCGGCTTGAGCTGGCAGAGGCCCAGATCAAGCTGGTTGAGTCTGAGAACCAGGGCGGTGGCAGGCTGCAAGAGGTGGAGCGTCAGCTTATGGAGACTCGCATGGCCAATGCGCGGCTCATGGAGGACAATGAGAGCTACCAGCTTTTGCTGCAGGACAAGACACTCAAGGGCGAGTTTGCCCACGGCGACTTTGGCTGCCTGGGCACCAGCGCCAACCAGGACGCCCTTAATGCCCTCGAGGGCAAGCTTGGCGTCTCAAGCCTGGCCGACGAGCTCTCAGACGCCACGGCAGCCGAGGGCGAGAGCGACCGCTCGCCCGAGATGGAGCTCAAGTGTGCCCGGGAGCAGAACAAGGCCCTCACCTTATATATTAACAAGATTATCGAGCGTCTGTTGCAGCACCAGGAGTTTGAGTCGATTCTCGACCAGTCGAGCGACATGAAGCCGCCGCCTGCCGCCGACATGAACAAGGAGCTGCCAGCGCCGCCGTCGGAGACGAATGGTCCGACGCTGCTGCAGCGGGCAAAGTCGATGGCTGTTGGAACGCGGCCCAGCGTCCGGCCGCGGCCCATGTCGGTCATGCCCACGACCAACTCTGCCGCCTTGTCGGCCCACACGGACCCTGACACGGCGCCCAGCATCCCGATTGGCAACCTCGGACGGTCGACGAGCACGAGGCGCGCGCGGCCGCAGAGTGATCAGTTCACTGGCGCCGCCAGCCTCGTCAGCCAGATGTACCGAGGAGGCGTCGTCGACGGCCCTGCGTCGCCCACGCTGGGCAACAACCAGCGTCACTCGCAGGTGCTTTTTGGCCCGCCCAGCTTCTCGAGCGCACGTGCCACCAGCGGCAGCCAGGCGCCCTCGTCGTCGGGCAACTTTCCAGGCATGCGCAGCGAGACGTCGAGCCTGAGCGGCGAGTCTGGCATCGACAACAGCTCTACTCCCCCCTCGCAGTCGTCGCCTCCGCGCTCCCACAGTGATAAGCAAACCACGTTTGCCGGAGGCAAGCCGCGGCCCTTGCGCCTGGTGCAGGAGAATCCGGATGCCGTCAAGGACAACAAGCGCACTAGCTGGTTGGCGGGCTGGCCTTGGGGACTTAAGAAGGATGAGGCGCAGCCGTCGACGGGCCATTCAATCCCCGAGTGACAGCACATTACCAACTCGACGACGTGCTTACGACAAGATGACTTCTTTTCAACTCGACATGAGCTGGCGCCGCCGGCATAGCAGCTCCTTTATTCCGCTCACCTTGTCCCGGCGCAATGGTGCCGTTGGATAATGCCTTTGTTGCTTTGATTACGCTGTGGAGAGTGGACTTGCATGGACAGACAGTCATTGCTGGCCTGTACGATTTAACGCTATTAGATATTCTCCGTCATGCCACCCCTTTTTTTCTCCTTTTTCTTCTTTTTCTTCTTTCTCTTTTTTTTTTTTTCATGTATCTCGTTTCGTGGTTTAAATCATGGTATACTCGGCTGCTGTCATGCAGTCGTTTTCTTGTAGGCTGGATGTGGGAACGCACGACGACACTTTCTCAGCCGACTCGCAAGACCACATGGACATGTTTTCAAGTGGTTCAAGAGTTATATGACTTCTTTCTATCATGGTATTAGGTTTAATGGCTCTAAATGGGGCCACACATGAATAAAAAAGCATTAACAAGAATTGGAATTTGCCAACAAGTTGCTCAGTGATGCTGGCCGGTTTCTTCGTCATTGACAACGGCTCTCGTTTTGCCCCAGCTAAATTCATCGCAGTGGAGAATCGAGTAAAACATGATAATCATGTTCATGAAGGGCGAGATGACGAGATACATGAGCCAGCCGAGCAGGTAGCGCAGGCGGGATATGGCATTATGGGGAAGCCAGACGACGATTAGAAAAGTGTAAATCTCCAAGGTCAATGGTTAGCTCGTGACGAGGGCATCAAGGTGTTGAGAGTGTCAACTCACGTATCGAAACAACAAGACGCACAAGAGGCCAAGCATAAGACGGTTATCAAAGACTCGGACCCCGAGACGGATAAAGAGAATAAAGAGATTGATAAGAGAAGCAACGATGAAGGGCCCGATCCACCAGGTGACAACGGTAATAATGGAGCACAGGCGCTCAACCAAGATGATGCCCGGGCGGAAAATCATGATGAACTCGTTGGACTTGCTGCCGAGGGTCCAGCGCTTGCGCTGAGAGAGATAGACGGGCCAGGACTGGGGCGCCGTGGTAAAGGCACGGGCACGCAGCGCCTGACGGGTTTGGCTCGAGGGAAAGACGGAGAAGAAGATGCTGGCGTGGATCGAGTCTTCCGAGTAGACGCCCATGATTTGGCGCGTGATGCTGTCGTTGGGTTTGGGCACGTGGCCGAAGCGTTTGCGCAGGACCGTGTCGCCAAATGTGGCTTCCTGGACGCGGATGAGCTGGCAGCAGCCTGAGGCACAGGTTAGGGCATCCAGCCATGGCTTTGGGGGGCTCGTCTGGATGGGCGTGTGCTATGGGCATGTGCTATAGGGGGCTGTTACCTGGCAGACAGTTGACTTTGCCCGTTACCCGAGACTGAAACTCTCGCCTCAGGCCTTGGGTCATGTTGTAGTCTGCATTTTGAAAGAGGTTCCTGCGTCCGAGAGGGTCAGTAATTGGCGTGGTTTGCTGAGAATAGTGATTTGCATGCTACGCACCAGAGGCCCCATGGATTGTCGTCAAACTTTACCAAGACGGCGCCACACACGCCCACCACCTTGGGCCCGCCGCGGCGCATGGCCTTGATGAGCTCAAAGACACAGTCGGTGTCGAAAATGGTGTCTCCGTCCATGCCGCAGAGATAGTCGACGGTGACGAGACCATTCTCAGCCATGATGGAGGCGAGGTGACGAAATAGGGCCGGGTTGAAAATGGTGGCCATTCTATCCGACTTGTTACGATAATGCCACAAGAAGGAGCGCACAAAGCAGAGACTGTCCCGCTTGCCCTGATTATACCGTTTGCCCACAAGCACATACGGCACGCCCTTGTACATGCCATGCTGGAGCGTGACGGGCATGTAGAAGCCGTCTCGCGCGCAGTAGCCGTTTTCAAACACGGTGCGCTGGCCGCCGGCAAACAAGTCGTCGAGGAGGAAGCCCTGCGTCGTCATGTCCTCGCCAGGGGCCTTGGCCTGCCCGTCAACAATGACGACAATGAGGCGCGGGTGCGTGTCGATTTTGACCTGAGAGACGAGCGACTCAATCGACGCCGCGACTTCCTGCCGGTCTTCATTGTAGCAGGGCAGCAGCATGACGAGACTCTCGGGCGTTGCGGGAGTGTCGTCCTTGGCCATGCCTAGCTTGCGCTGCATAAAAGTCACCATGACGGAGACGATTATGCACAGAGCAAAAAAGACTTGAGTGACGGTGTTGAGGCTGAGGAGGGGGAGGAAGATGTACCAATACTCATGGTATACGATGCCTGCCCATATGAGTATGCTGTTCATACAGACGAGGCCGAGGATAAGGCCGTATTTCTGCAGCCGTAGTAATATCCGACAGGCATTGTTGAGTTCTGTTTCCGAGTCCCACGGCTTCTGCGCTTCTTCCTGCGTCATGACGCTGTCACGCTGGGATGCAAACCACGAGTGCAAATCCAAAGGCGGCTATGCCAAACATCAGCAGTCAGGAGTAGCCGTCTTCCCAAACACGAGGCTAATGACAAGACGAGACTAACCGTCGGGACCGCCCCTCGACTAGACACATTCTTTTCATCCTCTGCTTCGTCCTCTTCTCCCGCTGTCAATAGCCTCCTCCCATTGTAGTAGCTCTCTTGAGGACCACCCGGCTGCTCTCCAGGCCTTGTGCTTGGCGAATGCCTCACATCAGAGTAGGTTAGCCGAATTGCCGGCGGCGACGGGACAGCCATTGAAGAGAAAGAGACGCTTTCATGCAGGGTAGCAAGGCGGACCGAGTCGGACTAGCAAGGAGGGAGAGGGCAGCAAGTGACAAAGACTCTTGAGAATTCTTCACCCGGGGCAAGAAGAAGGCGTGCCGACTACTTTTAAAGTACAACATTTGTCTATATTACACTCGTGTAGAATGAACACGAGATGTGGGAGTCGGGCGCATGGGAAGACGATTTTAAAAAAAGAACAGATGAACCGACCCGGCGCCACAAACTGCAATATAACCCGACTTGTCCATCTCCACGCACCCAGGGCTTTGTCAACAACATGAAATCAAGCAAGACGGCTTCTACGCATGCGTCAACAGCCACTCATATACAAGCCCGTCCGGAAGAGGATGTAAAGCGTCGTCATGACGGGGGCTCATATGCCGAACATTACGTCTCGGAACCCATGAGCGGTTCCGGCACAAGAGAAGAAATGAAGAGGAAGAATAACAAGACAAAAGATTGATACAAACGTACCAGAGTCAGCAAGACCCTGCAAGGGACAATTGACAATGCATACCACTGAAGTGGCTGGTAAAGCGTTTTGAAGCCGTCGAGGTAAAAGACGAGGCTGGAAGACGGTGCATGAAGAAGCTGCAATTGGCCGGCTCGTTTTCAAGCGGCAACTAGGAGCTTGTACATGCCATGTAGCAGCATATCAAGAAAGGCTCGGCGTCTTGGCCTCATGTGCAAGCGAAGAGCCCACAACCATCTACAAACACATACTCTATGATTATATACCGGTGGCAAGCTAAAATCACAGAGACTCAAATCACGCAACACACGGTTCCACGTGCCGTACCTGCTGCGTCGTCATGATTTGCAAGACGACGGCTTGTGGGATTGTGTACAAGCAGGCTTCAGCCCCAATACTCTTGTACTATGCCCCAAACACAGACCCAGAGGCCTCGAGGTTTAAAATTGCTGATCCCTGGCGCAAGGGACCGACCCTAATCGAGCTCCCTGCACGATTTTGCCGGACAGGAACTGAAAGCGGCAAAGGAACTGGCTGAAAAGCCATAACCCCAGTAGAGGCAAAACGGCAAAGGCGCATGGATACCTTGTTATAAAGCAGCGCAATATAACTTAATACATGACAACCTTGTAATATAATGTAATACAACCAGAGGAAAAAAACTAGTTCATCTTCTTTAACTAGCGTCGCACAAATACCAGACAAGTTGTTTACAACTATAAACATGGCCGTCATTTGCCGATTTTGCTCACACATACACACACACCCACATATATTTACGACATCTGTATGTGGAGCCCGCTCTCATTGTAGTCGACGTTGACGCATGGGGTGTTTTTCAAGGGGTGGCGAGAAGCTTTGGGCGTCGTCTTTTAAGGTTGTGGAGTCGTGAGGAAGCGAATCCTTGTGAGAGCTGCATAATTATATGTACTCGTGCCATGCATCGAAATGCTCCTAGACGACATGTACCGTGCTGTATAGCCATGTATGCATAGACGGGTAGACGTGCCAAGGCCAATATAAGGATGCACAAGCATACATTCTTTTTTTCAAATAATGTTGTAATATTTTCCTAGTTAGGGGCTACGAAATGGACCCCTAGAAGTTTTGTTTTTCGAGGCTCGAGGCATATGCTCCTAGGCTGCCAATGCTAGTCGTCTCGAAGAGGCTTTTATATAGGCGTAGCGACTCTAGGATTACTAGAAAAATACCCTTATACTAAGGTACTTCAAATTTCCCCATTACCTTGCCATTAGCAATACTCTTTGGCAAACATGGACACTCTTAAAGAGCTCTGCCATTTAGACAAGAACGTAGACTCTGTTTCTTACATGTCTCGATTATTTCCAATGTGCAAAATAGTCACCACGTGGTCCAAGTGTCTTGGCTCTCTTCAACTGCCGTTCAATCGTCAAGGTACAAAATGGCTTCATCATCCTTGAACATTGATAGTGTTTAATATCCAGGATATACAATGATGCTTGAATCCTGAATGACTATACGAGAAGAAGCCGTAGTGCCGTGTTGGGATCCCGTCAGGACACTGGGTGCATTAACCGAGTATTTCTGCCGGCTGAATGAAAGGATTTGTCTGCCAAGCCTAGGTTCGCGATCAACAAGAATCAAGCAGGAAGATGGATTTTAGGTGCTCTGGGCCGATGCGGAGCTGCATTAGAGGACTGGCTTCCCTTGTCACTCGTGATTCTACGATGCCTGCTCTATAACAGCAAATAAGTAAGAGAGCTCAATCCTGATGCTAGATGATTTTCGGAATGACCATGGTAAAAAGCCAATGTGCTTCTTTGTAGCAAACAACTTCAAGGCCCTGATTCACGAAAACTAGATTTGTTCCCGAGCCCGATGCAGCTAGATACTTTGCGCTACAAGGAAAAGTTTAGCGAAGCGATTCCTTCGTATTACTGTCTAGGGTCCTAGAGGTCTGTGGGTAATGAATGCATTTAGGTATCTAGAATCTTAAAAGCTATATTTTTCGCCCTTCTTTTCGCCTTTTGCAGACCAATTAGCGCCCTTTACTAACGCGATATTGTGTGTTGTGTCTATTCGAGCAATAAGGGAGGGGATTCTAGACTTTGATTTGCACCCAAAAAAACCCATAATTTTGGGCATAAATACTCCTTCATCTATGCGGTATGTTCCTAACTAATTAGTCTATAAATACCCTGGCTATCGTGGATCAGGGCCCAAAGGGCGCAAGGACAAGTGTCCATGTATTGAGGATTGGTAATTACGGCCAAAAGTGGAAACTGCTCTGCAATAGATTCAAATACGAGAGTTTGATTCTAGCAAGTATGTATGTGCGCTATACCGCTCGTACTATTATTATAGCCACGACACCCGCCAATATGTCATTACGTACTTGCGTGTATGTTTAAAACAAGGCAAACGCAAAATTTCCGCGGCTCGTTTCAGCAAGCAATGACAATCGAGGTGCCCAAACTGTCCCCTTGTCTAACTAAAAACTCTGGACTATCGCTTGTGGCGTCGCATATCTTGTTGGCCAACTTTGTCAACAGAGCCTTGATAATGTTCTCGAGTTATTTAGCCCAAACCTGAAAAGTAATATTTTGCTCTACTATTGACCATGGTGCCATGAATAGCACCCCTCACAATTGCCGAATTGTACAAGGTATTGAACCAAGCATATTTGCACAAAAAAGAGTGGTGTTTTTGGCAATCGGACGATCACGGGGGGAAAAGGGAGACTTGTATTAAGTTGCCGAGACCCACGTCATACGCAATTCGGCAGTCGACAACTTAAAGCAGCTCCCGTGTGATATCAACACATCATGTGCTCTCCGCGGGTCGATCCGCTGCATCGTAGCTTGGGTCAGTGAGACGGTAGCAATGTCAAAAGCACCCTTTGCTGTAGATCAAGCTTGAGATTCACGGGAAATGGTTGCTACGTTGAATAAAAACCTCGATGCTATTTGACCCTTGTTCCTCGTCTCCTTTGAAAAAGAGAAGCAGTTCTTGTGGCCTGTGGATTAGAGGCTTGAACATTTGGATTCTCAATTACCCCTGGGGCATTAAGCAGCGGTATTTGAACTCGGGCATTCGGAAACCTGGATACATACGTGCCATTGCGTCAGAACAAGATACTGAGCATGCACCCATCTCTTACCGGCCGCACAAGACTCCACAAGCAGTTTTGCTACGTGTAGCAACGGAAAAAGAAGACAAATCCTAAAAGAAAAAGCTTAACACTGTGACGAATGTGTCAAGAAGCAAAAAGACGGCTGCAGCTCGCCACGTGAAGCAACAGGCGTGGAAGCAGTCTTGTTACGGCATGGAATAAAGCAAATGCCACACCCGCCCCTCCTAGCTGCCTGAAACAAGCCTCGTATACGCTTCCATGAAGCCCGTTTGCAGTTTACCTCCAAGGCGATGTGTGCTGAGAGTTTTATGGAGCATTGTGGCTGAGAGAGACGGAGGATACTTGGCCGGACATTCCAGGTTTCGGAACCGAGAACTTCCCGACAGCTTGGTAGTAGCAGTGCTTTCAATGCGGTTGCTGGATAGGTGCTCACGCTCTAGGTTTTTTGGGCAGGTGCAAGAGTTTGGGTGAAGCGTCCATGTGTGAGTGTGTGGCTAGAGTCTTGGTCTGTCGTCTCCTGATCATGGTGCCCTGCCAAGCTTTGTCGTCTTTGCCATGGGATCAGTGACGGCCTTGGCTGCTTTGCCATTGCTACTGGATCCCGCCTGTACCCTGGAAACCTTAATGCCGTCGTTGAAGCTCTACCCGACCAAACATACCGATGGCCATCTACAAATCTTGTCTCACCCCTCTTGCTCCCGCGGCCAAGGCACGCCCTTTGCCGCCCTGGAATGATGTCAATGTGCATGAAAACAAGGTTATCAAAGCCACGTGTGGGCTGGCAGGCTTTGGAGCAGAGAGCTGCTTTCGTCTATAGACCTCGGTTTTGTCATTGCCATGACGTTTCAGGGGCAGGGCGTAGAACGCGTAGCCCACGGTAATAGGGCAAATGCGCCATTTTATCCCACTACTTGTGTTCCTGTGGCTTTTTCCCTTGGATCCTTATTGAAATGCTGCAAAAGGGCATGGCCTGATGCTCCTGGGGCTCGTATCAATGAATATCTAGTCAGGCCCTTTGTCCATTACTTGATACAAGGTTGTTGAGGGACGAAATTACAAATTCAAACGTGCAAACGCCGGCTTGGGCTTCTCCGTGGGAACCAAGAGGCATATAGGATGCTCAGGTTCCAGGGGTTAGAATTTTGAAGATAAAATGCCGCCTCGTCTTGGAATCTGAAGCCCTCTGGTTGCAAGCGTCATCTACCCTCATCTATTACTCCTTCACTCTTGACTCACATATTCTTTTCCTAGCCATGGCAACCAAACTCTGCCCCCTGAGGCTGGACCCGGGCCTGTTAAACTACAAGCCCGACGCCTTCCTCAACGGTGACTTGCCCGTCACTCCGCCAGCAGAGTATGAGCACGAGGCACTACACGAGCTGTCGACGCCTCGTCACGAGGTGATTGACCCCCAGGCGCGGCCGCTAGTGGCCGTGATTGGAGTTGGCTACGTGGGCACGCACCTGGTGAACAACTTTGGCCGCGTGCACGACACCATTGGCTTTGATGTTTCGGAGCAGCGCGTCAAGCAGCTCGACGACGTGTTTGCACAAAATGCTCGTGTGCGCATGACGAGCAACCCCAATGACCTGGATCAGGCCACGCACTATTTGATTTCAGTGCCGACGCTGCTGCTCGCAGACCGAAGCATCGATGCCTCGTATCTGCGCAGCGCCCTCGGGACCGTGGCAGCACATGCCCGCCGCGGCGCCACGGTTGTCATTGAGAGCTCAGTGGCTGTTGGCATGACGAGGCAGCTGCTCGGGCCCCTGGCGAAGCGCCGCGGCTACTTTGCAGGAATGTCTCCCGAGGTATGCCACGAGCCAAGAAAGGCGCTGCCCCTGAGCATGTTTTTGCCCCTTTTTTTCTACCTCCTTTTCTGCCCAGACTGACAAGGCTCTTCATCTAGCGAGTCGACCCTGGCCGGATAGACCCTCCTGCACATGGCATTCCAAAAGTGGTGTCTGGTCTTGACGACGTGGTCCCCGGGTCTCTCAAGAGCATCCTCGCTCTCTACTCGCAGGCCTTTGACCGCGTGGTGCCCGTGTCCACGCCCGAGGTGGCCGAGATGACCAAGCTGTATGAAAACTGCCAGCGCATGATGTGCATTGCCTACGCCAACGAAATGGCTGATGCCTGTGAGCCGCACGGCATCGACCCCTTTGAGGTTTGCGCCGCCGCCGCCACAAAGCCCTTTGGCTACCAAGACTACACGCCTGGCGTTGGCGTCGGCGGCCACTGCATCCCCGTCAACCCCTACTACCTGCTCTCCAACAGCGTCTTTCCCTTGCTCCAGGCCGCCAGTAATGCCATGGCCCGTCGCCCTGCTGCTCTGGCTCGTCGGGCTGTTGACAAGCTGCTGCGTCGCTGGCCGGAAAACGCCGTCTGCAAACCCCGTGTGCTCGTCGTTGGCGTCGGCTTCAAGGCAGGCCAGGCCACCCTGAGCAACTCGCCCGGCTTGGATCTCATCAAGCACCTCTGTCTGTCGAGCAGCGTTGACGTGGGCTTTGCTGATCCGCTCGTCTCCCAACATGATGTGCCGCAGATTCCGCGTCTGGATGATGACGCCTGGAACAGAGAGACTCTAAAGTCTTTTGCCATGATTATCGTCACTATGCGCCAACAAGGTCTCGACTTTGGCCTCCTTGACGACTTGGACGGTGTAGAGGTTGAGTTTTGGTGCAAGTGAGGTTTGGTTTGTAAAGTCTTTGTTTTCTTGTGGATGCTCTGCCCAGAGTTTCTTTTTCTTGGGGATTCCTCACAGGTTTTCCTCTTGCTCTTCTTCTTGCTCCTTCTTTTAATATCCACGACGAAGCTTGTTGTTTGCCAACTGTCAGTGTATTGCTCTCTTCTGTTCCATCTTGTCACATGTATATACTACCTTGCAACAGCAAACACAGATATACGTTGATCCTCTTGCCATTACTGTCTACACCTGACACGACTTGTTGCATTGCGGCTACAATCTTTTACACATCTATACCCTATTGGCGTTTGAAATTAAAAGATACTAACCACCTCAGTCACTGCGACTTTACGCAAGAAATGCAGCTGAATACTTTGGTTGTGCTTGAGCTTCCAGATTCATATATCGAGCGTTAACCTATGCATATACAAAGCCTTTTACTCTAGTCTAGGTTCTTTGCATATATGCGCATATTCTGCAAGTACAAGTCGTCTTAATACGGCTATATCCTACACATCATCAAACGAGCTGACAAACTAACAACTCGTCTCCCAAAGCGTTCAGGGCCAGCATAGGTTTCAACTCTTCAAATATAGTATAAAAGGAGTTCCCATCACTTTTACGTCGCCACGTTTCACGCAGTTTCATCAAAGCTCCGATATTCACATGAGGCGGCGAGGTGACGCAGCTGAACATGCTGTGTGTATGTGACTGGGATCCAGGTCTTGGTTAGTGTCCACAGAAGGAATTATTCGGTTGGCTCAGAGCTCTTGTCCCGTGCTTGCAATCAATACAATGCCTCGGTTGTTGTGTTGAGATGATCTGATCAACGGGGTTCTCCGATGGAGGTGCAAGCCAATTTACGTTGAATAGACACGGACTGACACATATTCTTCCATCCTTGCTCCTCCGCGGACCTTATTACCGGAGTTCTTGTCCACCTTTTCATCACCTCTTCTCATGTGTTTAATAGGGACAAGTAATACATGTGATTTCTCTTACGTGGGGGCAATAACCGTGTAATAGCGACTACTGCGCTGAAATGTCTTTAGTATAGGAGACTGATATGACTCGTGTTACTAATCGATCCGACGGCTGCTAGTTGTTGTTCATTCCAGCAACATCCGGGAGCAAAAAAACTACTAAAAAAAAGAAGAATAAAACAGGGATATTAGGAGAGAAAAATGGATTAACTACAAAACACGGACACTAGTGAAAAAAAGGCTTAATGAGCGAGTGTGGTGGCGCGATTGTCAAGGAGAAAGGCCCACCATTGCCTTGGCTCGTGTTCTTTCTCGACCGCCCACGGGAATAACGCAAAATTTACTCCCGTATTCTACCCTTTAGCAGCCAAAATTTTCAAGCTACTACTATGACTTTAGGCTAGTCAATAATATAATGGTTATATAACTAGGCGTTTGTATAGGCGAATAGTGATTTTCTAGATTTTTGATTCGAGTGCAAAGAGTAATTCAGGAGAAAAATAAGGGCCGGTGAAATTTATATACGCACACACATGGGTAACTTGTTGCAAAAAATATAAAGCAAGGCCCCTTTTGTCACCATCTTGTTGTCCATGGCATCGAATCTGCCTGGCTGGAAATGAGCTTGCCATCGGACAAGGCGGGAAGGGACTAATTTTCGGAGAATACTGACAAAGAGGTTAAGATCCCAGATTTCGGGATCGATACAACATGGCCCACTTGCGCGGCGATCTGGCAGGAAAGAGCGAGGAGAGTTTCTCCATCAAGGGCTACATGACTGAGCTCTGAGCTGGCCAAGTAAAATATTCAAGTTGAAACCGTTGTACTATGCTGAGAGCGGCGGTGATGGATTGCAGCCTGGTAGTAATCAAGAAGGATCTGAAAATGATGTAAACGGTGGGACAAATACAGGTAGCTGGGCAACCGCGCATTCTATATTATATTGCTCAGCTCCCCGAGCAGTACTTTGGCTATAAGCTCAGCCAATAGTCACCTCTCGGCCACATCCTCCTTGGGGTGTCTCAAGATCTTCTCATAGCCTCGGTAACTCTATTTCCTGAGTTTTGGACTGCTTTGCTATTGGTACGTTTAACCCCTCAGAGATGTATTTGGAGATTTCAAGCAGGGGAGTTGGACCTCATTTATCGACATTTGGGCACGGCATCGACCAAACTCTCGCAATCTTTACTTGGAGGTTTGAAAGAGGCAACCGCCGTACATAGGGGTTTGTGGGTCAAGAGTTTGTATGATTCCTTATCATGGCGCCTGGGTGGTATTCCAGGCTTTCGATGGCGCTCCAGACCTCCAACATGTCATTATAATGAGTAACAGCTATCGTAACAGCAAACTCACCTTGGATTCAGTGCCCAAAGAAACCGGTAGCCACGTCAGTTTTCCCACGATAGCTCGTCCGAGGCTGACATTTCATGAATATAAGATTGCTCAAGCGTCCCCAACTCAGGCACGCTCAAGTGTCTCATCGTGGAATCCCAGCCTGGCTTCTGATAATCTCTTGTCCAACCTCGCTTTGGAAAAGACAGGGTCGAATGCGTGCTGATAGTATATTCACCTAGACGAGCATTGAATTACCCCCGTCTCTCGAAGCCATGGCACTTTTTCCAAGTGGGACTACCATTAGGCGGGCTTGTGTTTGGTTAAGCTGGGCTACTACTTGCTGCCTCGTCACAGCGCAAGAGTCTGCCAGTGGGGCGGCTCGAAACGGTTATATTAATGGTGTCTATATGACGAGCTGGTGTGTGCCTCGAAAGCAAGGCCGTGTAGATGTCAATGTTACACTAATGGCGAGTCTTTAGGGGAACTTATAGCCGAAACTTTCAACCTCAAAACCTTGCTATCCACAACATATCACACGTATTCTACGCATTTCTGAGTGTCGATATAGACGGTACTGTGTGAGTGAATTAGTTCAAGGCAAAGCTAAAGAAAAGAAAAGAGCAAGAGCTGATTTTGTCAAAGTCGTTCCAGTGACGTACACGCCGACTTGGAGAGGCTCTACGCATACGATGGTATTTACACACATTACAATCCTGTAGATGGAATAATAGGCTCATTGATGGACAAAAAAAAAGTCGACGTCAAGGGGAAACATAATGCGTATGGATGCGTCGGCCAGCTCTTCAAACTCAAGCGACAGAACCGCCACGTTAAGACGATGCTCTCGATTGGTGGTGGCACGCGCTCCACCAACTTTTCAGTAGCCACGAGCACAATCAACGGCCGCTACAAATTTGCAAAAACGGCTGTCGACCTGCTCAAGGATTGGGGGTTTGACGGCATCGACATTGACTGGGAATACGTGCGCAATGGCGTCGAGGCTATAAACCTTGTAGAGCTGCTGCGCGAGTTGCGCTTCCAGCTCGACAAGTATGCCGCAACATATGCCCGCGGCTACCATTTCCTCCTCTCCATGGCGGCACCTGCCAGCACAAGGCGCTATGGGCAGCTGTGTCATGGCATGCGGCAAATGGGACACTTTCTCGACTTTGCCAGCCTCATGGCCTACGACTTTGCCGGCGACTGGAGCGACTTCAGCGGCCATCATGCCAACCTATATGCCAACGCTGCCAATCCAAGAAGCACGCCCTTCAATGCCGACGCCGCCGTCTCAGCCTACATCAATGGCGGTGTGCCAGCTCACAAGCTCGTACTCGGCATTCCCACCTTTGGACGGACTTTTGACAAGACGGAGGGAATCGGCAAGTCGTATTCAGACACGGGTTCTTCGGGCCGCAAGTACAAGATTCAGGATTACAAGGCCTTGCCACGCGAGGGCGCCGAGGTGCTCTACGACGACGTAGCCAAAGCGTCCTATAGCTACGACAGCCAAGCCCGCCAGCTGGTTTCCTATGACACACCTCGCATTGTGAGAGCCAAGGCCGAGTATATCAAGGAGCGGGGCTTGGGCGGAAACATGTTTTGGGAGGCGTCGGCAGATCGAGCTGATTCCGAGTCTCTCGTCAAGACGAGCCATGGGGCGCTTGCGCATCTTGACGTCAGTCAGAATTGCATCAGCTATCCGAACTCGTCTTACAGCAACATACGAGAGTATGCGACAAGTCGCAGGGACGGGGGAGACGGGGGACTACTAGTACCGCTTGTATGACTCTGTGCCAAGGATCCAAGTATGGCCGGGGCCAAGTATCCAAGTCTGGCCGGAGCCATGGGGGGGGGTAGAGAGAGTGACGGTGGCTAGAAAGTAACAATGGCTAGAGTGCAGCCACAGGGGGCAAGGCGGCGGCGACGGCAGTCAGCAAAGGCACAAGGCCATGACATGGAGTTGATGATTTGTAATGGGCAAGCCAGGGGCCATGATTCCCAGCAAGCGAGAGCGGGAGAGGGAGAGGGAGATGGAGGGACAAAGAGGGGGAACAAGAGCAGCGTCGCCATTGTGTTTGGCTGCTTGCGTGGCCCGCATAGCCGGTGGTTGCTGACGTGGGAGATGGCAGAGCGCTGCCAGCGTGGCCCTGATTAGGCATGAGGGCGCGTGTGTGTATGCGAGTGTCTATGTATGTGTCTATGTGTGTGTATGTAGGTACATACATTTATACATTGTAGCATGAGTGGCCTCACATGTGCAACCGACGGCTTGGTCAGCTGACAGCGGCGTGCAAAAAGCTTGAACTTGGCACGACTAGATGGCCACAGACATGGAGCTGGCGCAGGAACCCGGACAGGGCTGGAACGTGCCCCTCTGGATTCGCCCGACGCGAAGCATTTTGCAGCCCAAGAAAAAAAATCAAAAACACATGTGCAGCTGCTGGCCAGCTCCACGCCGGCAGCACTTCATTTCAACGGGCCTCACTGCAATGGGCAGAGACAGACGGTAGCATGGCCGGATAAAACGGGAACACAAGGCGCGGGATTGGATGCTGAGCTGCACAAGCGAGCCTGTTTTTGGCAGTCGAGGGCTGCCCGGCGTCGCCTGTTTGGTTCGGCCTTGTGACAGGCAATATTCAAGGGAAAAAGATGTGTCGGTTGCCAATTTGCATGCAGGTGGGCCTGGTGCCCAACATGTGCACTGCAACCACTGCCTTGTGCACCACTGGGGCGCCGCACCCACTGAGCGCCGCACCCACTGTCCACTGCACTACGGCACTGCTGCGCATTGGCCAGTGCAGCCCTTGATGACACGCCAGTGACGAAATGGCAAACCGCTTCTTCAGCTTTCCTGTTCTCCTCCCACAACGGCCACGCGCAACAAGGACAAAGTGCTTTGCGGGCTGACTCGACGCAAAGCAGGCCAGGCCGTCTTTGGCCCCGTATTACCCCCAGCGTTGATCCCGGCTGACGTCGAGACATTGCACGTCTTGCGCCAAAGCCCATGATGCCTTGCTTGCAGAGACAAGAGCCGTTTGGGTAAGCCCGTCCAGCCCCACGATATGCGACGGTGGCAGACGCCTTGGGTCAGCTCGACAAGTCGATAGGCCGCCTTGCCTTGCCTTGCGACTTGCTGAGAAAATCGCCGTCACCACAAAAGAGAAGAGGAAAAAAAAGGGGTGGGGGAGCCAAGGGGTGGGGAGGAGCCTTGTCTAATAGCATCCAATCCATGCATCTCGATTTCTCCTCTGCATTTCCGTCTTTAGAAAGCGTAGCCTCTAGTTCTAGTTGTACCAGGGAACAAGGCCTGCTGCTCTCCAATTGCCCATGCCCCATTTCAAGGGCCGTGAGGAAGCAAGAAAAGACTTGCCCCCTCCCGGGCGCGCGCGGACCCGAGGTCCGAGTTAGCTAATCCCAATGCCGGAAGGGCCCCTTGCGCGAAAACACTGCGCCGCTCCCCCCAAGGTCCCAAGTACACGCGTGGCTGGCCACAACAATGCGCCGGGCCAGGTAGCGGGCACAAGCACACTCTCAGGCACAAATCGTCTGCCGCACGCACAAACAGCTGTCTCGCTACGTACCGCCTAATAGCGTCGCTCACAGTGCCTTCTGCCCACCCAGAGACGTCCATCCCAGACATTGTCCAGGTCGCTTCCATCCGCTCACTCTTCCGTCATCAAACCCAGCCATCCATTCACTCTTTCTGCTCTTTTTTTTTCTTTTCCCCGGTTTCCCTTGCTATACCCTGTTTTATACCACCACTACGGATGCCACCTCACTACTACTACATCACAGCAGCCAACTAGTCCTAGTCCATGGACAAGTCATCATCACACATAACAGGCGACGGCGCCGCCACGCCCTCGTCCACGACCAATATGGCACCCGGCACACCCGCAAATGATTCACCGGTGGCTTCTCGAGACACGTCTCCGACCCGCAAGCCAAGCAGAAAGTGCTCGATTCCAGCACTGGCCACGAGAAACGCGGCTAGTCGGTCGCGCAAAAATAGCCAACAAGACGGCAGCCCCAGACGCAGTGCAGACTTTGCTCCCGCAAAGACACTTTCACCCAGCACCACGCCCAGCCTGCTCCCCGTGGCCAAGGAAGCTCAAGCTCTGGTCCAAGCGCCCACGCCTCAAAAGCCCCCTGCTGTGCAAGAACTCAAAGACAGCCCTCGTTGGCCCGTGTCGCCTCGTTTGCGCTCTCCTCCGCCCCAGTTGCAATTACACAAACCCAGCATCGCTACACCGCGCCGCTGTGAGCAAGAGCCTCCTGTAATCAGCCTTCAACGCCCCAGCCCGTCGCCCCGTCCGCCCTGCGACCCGTCACCCTCGCAGTCGCCTCCAGAAACCGACATCGATGACTTGCCCATGTTGCCTGGAATCCGCACCCCCGCCCGCAGTCCGTTGGAAACTGTGCAAGAAGTCAGTCAAAACAATTCGCCGGCGCGTCCCGCCGACAAGGGCCTCGTTGAGCACGTCAAGGAGAAGCTTGCACCTACCGACACCCAGTCAGACAGTGCCGTGAGCGACAGTGGACGCCTGCATAAGCCCACCGTGGCAGCAATGGCGAGCAGTGACGCTGTTGCTAGCCAGCCCGAGTCACGACGCACCAGTTCTGTCCCTCCACCGCCGCCCTTGATATCGCGACAGTCTAGTGCTCTGTCGGCCAAGCATGTCAAGCCCAGCAAGCCTGAAGGCTCTACGCAAAATATGACGGTTGAGACAGAAACTGTGCCCAGCGTCCCTCAAGTTGCCCTGACAGCGGGCACCAAGTCGGACAGTGGCAACGGCACGCTCAAGGCAAAGCCTAGCACGGAGACAATTAAGCCTCGCAAGGATAAAAAGCGCATGGCCCGGAAACAGCCTCAGGTCAATCCAGGAACAGGTAACAAGGCGCCTTGGCTGATGGCTAGTCCATGATTAATTGCTGACTTGGCTGTCACACTAGGGTCAAAAGCCGACATCTTTGAGGCCAAGATTGCCAATGCGGTCGATGAAGCCAACACTTCGGACTCTGAAGAAACCTTTGTCTACGACTCCAATCCGCCCGAAAATGCCGAGCGTGCAAACCGCCGCTTTCATTCTCGAACTCCCAGTGCCACTTCAATGGTTAGCCAAGCCGACCGTCAGAACTTGCGATCTATTTACGGCATCATGGAGGCTGGCGTCCACGCCCATCCCCACGGCCCCGTACCCAAAAAGAGCATGAAGTTTGTCAATACATTCAACGGCAATGCTAGCGACAGCTTGACTCCGGGCGATGAAGATGGAAAAGGAACGGGCAGAAGCGCGGGTGGCTCCGGCCGTGGCACTGCTCGACATCACCATCACATTGGCGGCAGATGGGGGCGTCAGCCCGGTAATGGTCACGCGTCACTTTTCGACAACGAATCACCCTTTCCCAATGCGGCCAAGTCGAAGCTGGCCGCCAGTGCTTCGCGCACCTCGTCTGGCCCCCCCAGTCCTAGAAACTTCCACTCGACGCGAGGCCATTTTGGCACCAAGCGGTCGGCCATGCAAATGTCAAGCTACGATCTCGACGAGGCTGCAGGTGCCGATGACGAGCGGACGCCGTTGATTGACTCGAACCGCTCCTTGAGAAATAACAGAGTCAGACGCGGCCCACACAACCTCCGCCAAGCAGAGTCACAGACTTATACTAGACGGTCATCCTATCTCAACAGATTTGCCGCCTGCCTCGTCTTGACCATGATGCTGCTCCTCGTCATTACGGGCGCCATTGGCTTCATGTTTGCCACGTCGCAGCCCATGGACGGCATGGAGATTGTCTCAATTGACAATGTCGTGACGAGCGAGCAGGTGCTCATGTTTGATCTGCAGGTCAAGGCGCACAACCCAAATATTGTTGTTGTTACAGTCTCTGATGCCAATCTGGAGATCTTTGCCAAGTCGGAATACGCAGGCAAAGACTCGGAGTGGTGGAGGCACCCCAACTCTGGCGGGTTTCATGCTCAAGACGATCCGTGGGACGATCCGCCATGGATACCCGGCGATGACGACGACGACGACCGACGGCCCAATGTGTTGCTGGGTCGTGTCACCGAGTTTGACAGCCCCCTGACTTTTGAAGGATCGCTGCTCCACCAGGGATTTTCGTATTCGACTGGCGAGATGCAACTTGCTTATCCAGGCAACGATACCTCAGGAGGATCCAAACGGTGGGAGGCCATCTACCAAAACGAGTTTGATCTCATCATCAAGGGCGTAGTCAAATATAGCCTCCCGCTGAGCGCCCACGTACGCAGTGCTACCGTCTCGGGGAGGACAACAGTCAAGCCCAATGCCGCAAACGATCCGTCACTAACACCCAATACAACTGCTCAAAATTGACTTTTTGTTTAATGACACAAAGGCCTATGATTTGCCAAAAAAAAGTTGCAACATGAAATCACGCAATACCCATTTTCTTTCGTACATGGCAGTCTTGTGTCCCTCAGCACGCGGATGCGTCGTGGCCCGAGGCTGACAGCCGCCAACCGTCACAAATCCTAACTACCACTAAACCTGGAGGGAATCGGAAGCGGAACAATACGTTTGCTTCAACGGATCATCTGCTCCTCCATTATTCCTTTGTTCTCTATTTTTTTTCTTTTTTCTTTTGGGCTATAGACAGGCTTGGGAGGCTCACTGTTACCACAGTCTGGTGCATGGAGCGAGGCTAGTCTGTTTTCTCTGCGCTACTCTGCTTTTTGCTGCTTACATGTTTCTTTTTCTTGGAGAATGAGGCTCGCTTTGAGTCAGTGGGCGAGAGGCGTGCGAAATGATGGATCTGGAACAAGCAAGCAAACTGGCGAAGACTCGGGGGGAAAGAAAGCAACATACAAAGCGACAAGGACAAATACCACTTTTTTTTTTTGTTTTTTGGGCTTATTTTTTTTCTCTTATTTTTTTTTCTCTCCCCTAGCTGCCTTTCGGACGTGGAGGTTTCCTTTGTCAATCGAGAGTACAGCTAACATAGATGGTGGAATCAGTGGCGACTGGAATTTGGTTCCTCGCGTTTTTTCTTCTTCTTTTCTTTATGGCTTTTCTTGTTATCATAGCGACACAGCACAGCACCGGCGCAGTATACACGTTATGCAAGACTGGGAAAGGATTGCGGCGGCGGACGAGGCGCAAGTTTGTGTAAAGGAGCAGGGATGGACGAGGTTGGGTGGGCGGCTATGTTTTGAAGAGGAGGCGTGTGACAGGCAAAGACTACCCAAGTAGAATGAAACTGGCACGTTGAGACTGATGCATACATTGTCGGTGATTAGGAGGGGATATGTGTGCAGCATGTCACTCGTCTGGCACTACTATTTAGATTAATGGCTAGTATTCTGATGCAATGCTTTTGCAGCAGCAGTTGGAGGAATGGTTCCAAGGTCAACAAGGCGTTGTTGGGTCTCACACAGCTAAGCTCACACACATGTTGGCTCAGATCCATCGACTGAGACGCCAGGTCTTAGGTTGCTTTCTAATCGGACATGCTATACAAAGACTCCTAGACGCCCGGTGCCCCTGAATGTTGCCGGTTTTCCCAAAAAAAAAAAGAAAAGAATACAACAGAAAAAAAAAGAAAAAAGGGAGGCACTGGCCTCAACAATCGACAGGCAAATGGCGCAAAGTAGAGAGAATAAAAGGGGAGGTGGATGGGCGTGTATCAAGTAAAGTGGATGCCTTCTTCGTTAAAGGCAAAAAGCAGACGCAGGAAATCGGTTTCGTCGCATTTACCAGCGCGCTTGTCGGCCAGCTCAGTCACGTCTTCA
Organism: Ophiocordyceps australis; assembly: GCA_002591415.1. NCBI lineage: Eukaryota > Fungi > Ascomycota > Sordariomycetes > Hypocreales > Ophiocordycipitaceae > Ophiocordyceps > Ophiocordyceps australis. Next base: position 43,031 of record NJET01000078.1, on the reverse strand, counting down.
AGGACTTTGCGAATTTTTTCGCGGACAAGTTCGGTGGCTCTCGTCTTTTTGCGCTTGCTTTTAGTCTTGGGTGCTTGTGTTGTTGCGGGCGCGCTGGCAGTCTTGAAGAAGTCGGGTGTGTCGTCGTCATTGGCAGCGTCGTCCATGTCAAGGTCCATGTCATTGTCGTCATGCCCACCTGCACCAGCATGGCCATCTTGGAGCGGACTGTCATCGACCGGGATGCCATTGAGAGCACACCATGTGCAGTAATTCTTTTCCACCATGGCGAGCACATCCTTTGTGCCGAGCCAGCTGGCGCGAAGCGTCTTGTTCTTGCGGTTAAAACAGACGCGCAACAGGCCGTCCCACTCGACCCAGCTGACATTGGGGCGATCCATGCCAATCTTGGGCTCGATGCGCACGACTGACGACTCGACCTGGGGCGGGGGCTTGAAGTTGTTCTTGCCCACCTTCATGACGTGAGTGATTTTGGCCCAAAACTGCGCATTGACGGAGAGGCGGCAGTAGAGAGAGTCGCCGGGGCGGGCTGTGAGGCGGAGCGCAAATTCACGCTGAAACATGAGGACGGAAGTACGGGGTGGATTGGGCATGGCGAGCAGCTTGAAGACGAGGGGCGACGAGATCTAGACGCTGTTAGGTTTTGCAGGCCGCAACACTCCCGGCAACAAGGAGGAGACGTGCCTGGTAGGGCGTATTTGATATGCACACGTCAAAGGGCGGCAGTTCTGTCTTGATGACGTCGCCCAGTAGCATTTCAAGCTTGCGCTGCTCTGGCGTGCCCTGGACGCGCTTCGTCACTTCTGCCGCCATTCTGGGATCCAGCTCGACGCATATGCATTTTTTGGCACGCTCCAGGATCCGCACTGTTAGATTGCCCGTGCCGGGCCCGACTTCGAGCACCGTGTCGGTTGGTTTGAGGTAGGCCTTTTCGACAATGGCGTCTGAGACTCCGGGGTTCTTGAGGATGTGCTGGCCGACGTTTGTGTTGAATTTGAACACATTGTTCTTGACGCTGGGCCCGCAGTTGGGGCGTTCGTATGGCCCGTTGGATGCGCCATTGCGTTTGGGCTGTTTGGCTTTGGCCATGGTCGTGGGCGGTGAGGGGGTCGGTGGTGGGAAGAGGCCGAGGGGGATGGATGCCTTTTTTTTTTTTTAATTTTTTTTTTACCAATGTCGGGACGTGGATTGAATAGCGTGGTAGTAGCCGTAAGTTTTTTTTCGAGCTTTAGGTGTCTAAATGCTGCATTGGCCCTGTGTCAAGTTTATGCGTCTCACGGCAAGCTCGTGGGCCAAAATTTGACCTGACTAATCCAATCCTGCACAACCTCGTGCTGAACCACTCAATATTCTGCCCTGACTGATACTCTCTTCTATCATCCCTCGGCTCTGCAACTCGCAACCATGACAACGCGACGCGACTTTCTGAGCCAACCGGCGCCGGAAAACTACGTTGCAGGCCTGGGTCGAGGCGCCACCGGCTTCACAACACGATCCGATCTCGGCCCTGCGCGTGATGGTCCCAGCGAAGACCAGATCAAGGAGGCGCTCGCCAAGCGTGCCGCACAGCTCGGCCTCGCACCCGAGGGCAAAGACGGCAAGAAGGGCAAGGGCGACGATGGCGACGATGGCGAGGACGAGAGCCGCTACCAGGACCCCGATAACGAAGTGGGCCTGTTTGCCGGCGGCGTCTATGACAAGGACGACGAGGAGGCGGACCGCATCTGGGAAGCCATTAATGAGCGCATGGACCGGCGGAAGCGACAGCGGGAGGAGCGGGAGCAGGCTGAGCGCGAAGAGTATGAGCGCAACAATCCTAAGATTCAGCAGCAGTTTGCAGACCTTAAGCGCGCGCTGTCAACAGTCACCGACGACGAGTGGGCTAGCTTGCCTGAAGTGGGCGACTTGACGGGCAAGAATCGGCGCAGCAAGCAAGCGCTGCGTCAGCGGTTTTATGCTGTGCCTGATAGCGTCTTGGCTGCTGCTCGCGACTCGACAGAAATGGGCACCACTGTTGCCGACGACGGCAGCGCCACGAGCAGCTCGGCCGACGCGAGCAGCGGCACAATGACCAACTTTGCTGATATTGGAGCTGCTCGGGACAAGGTGCTCAAGTCGAGGCTGGAACAGGCCTCGCAGAGCACAGGCGCCGATACGGGCAGCTCGACAAGCATCGACCCGCAAGGATATATTACCAGCCTCAACAAGCTCAACGGCGCCCATGCTCAGGTTGGCGACATCAACCGTGTGCGCGACTTGCTGCAGTCAGTCGTCAAGACCAACCCCAACAATGCTCTGGGCTGGACTGCGGCTGCTCGTCTTGAGGAGCTGGCGGGAAGGCTGGTGGCTGCGCGAAAAACAATCGACAAGGGCTGCGCGCAATGCCCTCGGAGCGAGGACGCATGGCTGGAGAATATCCGACTCAATTCGGAATCGCCAAACGCCAAGATTATTGCGCGCAAGGCCATTGAGTCGAATCCACGGTCGGTGCGGCTCTGGGTAGAAGCAATGAAGCTGGAATCCATGGCAAGCAACAAGAAGCGCGTCGTCCGCCAGGCACTTGACCATCTCCCCGAGTCAGAGGCCCTGTGGAAGGAAGCAGTCAATCTAGAGGAGGATCCAGAGGACGCGCGGCTCATGCTGGCCAAGGCGACGGAGCTGATACCCCTATCGGTGGACCTCTGGCTGGCGCTGGCGCGGCTCGAGACACCAGAGAATGCGCAAAAAGTGCTAAACAAGGCGCGCAAAGCAGTGCCAACGTCTCACGAGATTTGGATAGCAGCCGCACGACTGCAGGAGCAGCTTGGCCGGCCCAGCCATGTCATCATGAAGCGAGCCGTACAAGTCTTGGCCAAGGAAGCCTCAATGCCCAGCCGCCAGGAATGGATCGGCGAGGCGGAAAAGTGCGACGAAGAAGGCGCAAGACAAACGTGCGAGAGCATCATCCACGAGACGCTTGGCTGGAGTCTGGAGGAAGGACCAGAACGCAAGACGACGTGGGAGCAAGACGCGCGCAACAGCATCAACAGGGGCCGGTATGCCACTGCTCGCGCCATTTACGCCTATGCGCTGCGAGTGTTTGGCGACAGCCAGTCTCTGTGGCTCGACGCGGCCGACTTGGAGCGCACGCATGGCACGCGAGAAGCCGTGTGGTCTCTGCTCAGCAAGGCAACAGAGGCGTGTCCGACAAGCTTTGAGATTTGGATGGCGCTGGCGCGCGAGAAGTGGCAAGCAGGCCAAGTAGACGAGGCGCGGCTGGTGCTGAAGCGAGCCTTCATGGCAAACCCCAACAATGAAGACATTTGGCTGGCGGCAGTCAAGCTCGAGTCGGAAAACGGCAACGTCAGCCAGGCGCGGGCGCTTCTGGAGACGGCGCGGCAAAACGCATCGACGGACCGGGTGTGGATGAAGAGCGTCGTTTTTGAGCGCACGCAGGGCCAGGCCGAGGCGGCGCTCGACATGGTGATTGAAGCGCTGAGCCGCTTCCGCTCGGCGCCCAAGCTATGGATGCTCAAGGGCCAGATTCACCAGGACGCAGGCCGCATGGCCGAGGCGCGCCAGGCCTACTCCGAGGGCGTCAAGGTGGCGCCCAAGGCAGCGCCGCTGTGGCTGCTCTACTCGCATCTCGAGGAGCAGGCGGGCAACGTGGTCAAGGCGCGCTCTGTGCTGGACCGCGCGCGTCTCGCCCTGCCGCACGATGCCGCCATTTGGTGCGAGGCGGTGCGTCTGGAGCGGCGGGCCGGCAATGCTGCCCAGGCGCGGTCCATGATGGCGCGCGCGCAGCATGAGGTGCCTCGCAGCGGCCTGCTCTGGGCCGAGCAGATTTGGCAGCTCGAGCCGCGCACCCAGCGCAAGCCGCGCAGCCTCGAGGCCATGAAAAAGGTGGACAATGACGCCCTCCTCTTTGTCGCCGTGGCGCGCATCTTTTGGGCCGACCGCAAGCTCGACAAGGCGCAGAGCTGGTTTGAAAAGGCCCTGGTGCTCGATCCCGACCAGGGCGACAGCTGGGCCTGGTATTACCGCTTCTTGTGCCAGCACGGCACCGACGAGAAGCGCTTCGAGGTTGTCGCCAAGTGCGTCCATAGCGAGCCGCGCCATGGCGAGCTGTGGCAGGCTGTGGCCAAGCACCCCAAGAATGCAAACCTCGGCACTCAAGAGGTGCTCAAGCTTGTCGCTTCGGAGCTAGAGTAGCCATGCTGCTCAGCATTACATCATGGGCCAAGGCGGAAGCAAACATGTCATTGCATACGAGACAATTTTGCCATTTCTGCTTGTCTTGATTTTTTTTTTCCTCTTTTCAACTGCGTCTTCATATTACACTCTAGAGGGCATGGAGTTTGGTAGGGCATCAGGAGTTTAGGGTAGCCATTGCGAGCTGCCATTGCACGCTAACAACAGGCAAATACTTTCCCCCTGCGCAGTACACCACATTATACACGTCGAGTCTCTCCCATGCCATTAGCTCTGGAAAAGCCGCCAAAGCTCTTCACCCGGGTGACTAGGGAGCCATTCAAGGCCACAGGTTCCTCCGCCTCATTTGCTGCCGCCGCCAAACCAACTCGAAATGCCGCTCTTTGCCTTGGCTGTGCCTTCCTCCACCTTTTGATCAAACTTGTCGACGGCTTTCATCGCCTCAGCCTTGGCGTCCTTGGCGTAGGCCTCAGTGTTGCTCTTCAACCGAGAGGCTTGCTTGTCCGCCTCGGAAAGCTAATCGACGTTAGCACGTTTTGAACCCAAGGAGCCAAAGCAGGCAAGCAAAGTATAGAACCGACCGCCTTGTCAATCTTTGCGCCAGCTTCAGCGCCATACTTTTTGAACTCTTTTTCGGCGTCGGGCGAGCGGCCGGGAAGTGACGACTTGACACTGGCTGAGGCGCTGTGAACATCACCTGCAGGCAGTGAGCAAAGGCAAATTCGTATACTAGGTCAATGGCGAGGCACCGACTCTCAAACTTCTTTTCTGCAGCCTTTGCGTTGCCCCCAGACTGGTACAGGTAGTAACCGACGCCAGTAATGGCACCGACGCCGAGGTAGAGGGGCATTCGCGACTTGGACATGATGGCGTTGGTGTGAATGCGGGCCGACTATGGCTCTCAAAGACTCAATGTATTGCAACAGGGCTAAGTGGACAGATTGGAGAATCAGCTGGTGGAGGAGGAAGAGGAGGGAGGTGCGGAGAAGGGATGTAGCAGCAACACTGGGAACTGGGATGCAACGGTTGTCAAGGCACGCCTTGTGATTCGCTGGACATGCCGGTCAGGATAGATGACGTAGACGTGGGTGGCATGCTGCATTTGTGCGGGCAGGTGCTGAGACAGGCTCGCTGCTGCCCCCAGGGATATGCTAGCTTAACAATGGCCGCCACAGTAAAACTCTTTTGTGCATTGCCATCTAGAACCGGCAATGGCTGCTGCTGCATGCTGGCTTTGCTTTCCCATCCATCAGCAGATGGCTGAGCTGGAGCAGCCTGGCCAGAGAGATCAAGACGGGCTGCTGCTCCTGCTCCACTGTAGCTTCGTTGCGGAGTAACGGTGTCGATTACGTCATGGAGACTATTCCATCTGCCTCCGACTCCACAAGGCCAAAGACGATGCGAGATCTCTCTGCGCCCAACAATGACTAGCACGGAATTGCCCTCTTTTGCCCATGCATAATGTACTCGTGTAAATCTGCAAGCCTGCAAGAATTCAAGGCGTAGCGCGCCAAATGTTGGGTGTTGTGTCGCTGACATGTGTCGACGATGCCAAACGGGTTATGTGCATCGCGTCTGCGGCATCCTGATCGCCAGAACTACCACCCGGCTCCACTGTCTCACTGCCAGCTGAAAGCAGCCGTCCTTTCTTCTTATTCTTTTCTTGACTCGTTCCTGCGCATTTGCAAGCCAGCATCATTGTTACCATATTTGTTAGTCTGTTTTTTTTTCCTGTTTAGCTTAGACACTCTTCCTATTTGCCTTTTTGCTCGTACCTCGCTCTTGGCAAACGCGCCTCTTTGACTCTGCTCCCGCCAGGCCCCATCCGCCTCGCTTTAGGGGGACGACTTTTTTGCTGGACACGAGATAGCCCGGATCCCCTCCGCCATGCACAGCAGTCCGCGGCGGCGATGCTGAGGGTCCGCAGTTCGCGTCGTGCCGTGGCCTTGAAGCCGAGTGACTACGATCACGAGATTGGCCTCGTCAATCACGATGAGGCGCCCATGCCCTCGCCGCCAACCCCGGCACCCGATGCTAGCCGCCAGTCGACGTCGCGCTTGCTGTCCATGACTAGTGATGGCCAGGAGCAACGCGACGATGACGACGACGCGAATACTCAGGCTAGGCGCCGTCGGTCTGACGCGCGCGGACGCAGGAGTCCAATGATTGAGGTGGAGCACCAGCCGAGTCTACCTGATGCCGTGGTACAGCCATCCATTGAAATACAGGGTATGGGCATGGCTGTGCGCTCCTGGTGGTGGTGGAGGAGGTGGTGCTGACTTGACGCGATTGTGCAGCCCCAACTCCAGACGTCATCAACGGCCCAGAGACTCCCGACAGACGTGGCGTGGCGTCTAGACGACGACGGGCGAAGCGCGAGACTGCCATTGATATTCTTTACGAAAATGAAAGAGGCGGCCTTTTCTGCGGCAAAGCTCTCTTCTCCTCGAGAGCTCTGGGCGGCCTTGATCCGCCTGCCTGGAGTAGGTACTCCCACCAATAGACACCAGAACGAGACTAATGGTGGACACATTTAGCAAATGCCTATCATAAGCCCTCACCCACAAGCATCCACACGGCCCAGGTTCCAGATCCCTCATGGGAATGGATATGGCCCGAATGGCGCGTAAACCATGAAGAGGGCATGGACGCCGCAGGCTGGGAGTACTCGTTTGCCTTTTGCAAGCGCTTCTCGTGGCACGGTCCCAAGTGGTGGAACTCGTTTGTACGTCGTCGTGCCTGGATCCGCAAGAGGGCCAAGAAGAGACCGCAGGACATGCCGAGCGATCCGCATCTTCTCAACACCAACTACTTTACCATTCGTCCCGCCTCATACCACGATGACATTCGCCGTCGCAGTCGGTCCTCTGGCAGTCTTGGCAGCAGCCGTGTGCCCAGCAAGACAAACCTGGCCGCCGTGTCCTCGTCTGTTGTAGACGACGAAGAAGAGGAAGTCGCGCCCGATATCTGCGACATTGATTCCTTGCTACATGAGCTACGAGTAGCTCGCATTGACCGCGAGAAGCGCGAGCTTGTTGAAAACTATATTGACCACGGCAACGACTTGGAGCTGCTACAGGGAGTAATGCATGAAGTCATGTCCCTCTTTATCTTCCAGGCATCGCGGCGGCAGCTGCTGAGCCACTTGATGCGCAAGCACGACGAGCTCAAAGAGCAGCTGGGCCACTGGCACGGCAGCACCACGGGGCTCGAGGAGCTGCGGCGGCGCAAGGAGGCGCTCGACGGCGCGGCTCGGCATGCGGGCGAGGAGGTGCGTCGGCTGGCGTATTGGAGCGACGTTAAGCGCATGGCGGCAGAGGGGGAGCTCAAGGAGCTGGATGAGTTGTACGAGGCCAATTCGGGGCTGGATGGCAGTGGGCCGAGGGAGCCGAATAGAGGCGAGTTGCCGTGAAGAAGAGGGGGGGTTTTGTTGTACATGGGAGGCTGGGCATGTGCGTTTGTGTGTGTGTGTGTTTGTGTGTGTGTGATTCTCGGTTGTTGTGTTTGTCTAGACATGTTGTATGGGAGGGATTGGTCGGGCTCAAAGGTTTCAGGGGCAAAGGAACAAGAGGGAATGGTAAAAGGCGGGAAGCATAGCAGGCATTTAGCGAAGAGTATGAGGGAAAAAAGAGGGTTGAAGGAGATGCTGGCGGGCGTAGGAGTGAGGCATGTGTCTGGGGCAAGGATCTTGCTGTAATTAAAGTTTTGGCCTTTGGGTGTGTTTGAGGAGCTTCAAAAGCTTGTGCAGTCTTTTAATATTGTCGGATATTACTATGCAACATGTAGATGCTTTAATGTCCATGGCCAAGCTATGGGGCAAAGAGAAGAGAGGAGGGCGAGGTGATTGGCGGGTTTGCAAGAGGCTCTACGGCCAAGGGCGGCTACGAGCTAGAGAGGTGGAGCGCAGTGGTGTCAAACCATGAAGCATCTAGGCAGCTCTGCAGGTTCGAGGGCTATGTCTAGGAGGCGTGCATGTCGTGTCTGGTGTTGCCTGGCAGTCTGAGGCGATGATATTGCTAGTCTGTCGATTAGGCCCCCTATATGTTGCCTTTCTAAGCAAAGTGGCACGTGTCGATTGGTTCGTGGCGAATAATAGCTCCAAAGGAGACTTTTTCGGACAGTGACTCGAATAGTAGCTTTTTGGCCGTCAGCATGTCCTGCATCGTGGGACTTTAAGGTTCAGATAAGTGTCAGGTGACAGAAAAGGACAATTGCTTCGGACCCGTGCCTTCTTGGGAGCAAGTTGAGGAGATTGCAGGGCAGCCATAAAGTCACTTGTGTTTTGCAAGTGCTGCCCTCTGGCCGCCGGAGCACCTCAAGGTCTAAATCAGAGGCCAGGAGGAGCCCAAAGACTAGCTAAAACTACTATATCGACCCCTCCTGCCCACCTTCACCTCAGACTCAAATCACAGTGGAAGCCCAATTTGTTGTGCGATTCGCATCACTCTAGATATATAGAATAGAAAATAGCGTTTATACCTCCTTGTCAACGACCCACATTTGGTTGGGTAAATAACCATTTTAGGTAGCCGGATACACGGGGTCTATAGTAATTACTAGCAGTATTATATGCGTCTACTAGCTAGGGAGATAAAATGGCTTAAGTGGCGTATCTAGTGACCTGCTTAATGACTGCGTATAGTACTCACCGGATGCAGGATGGCCAGACCGGTCAATCGGGAACATCAAAACGATCGATCACAGAGCCAGAGGTATAATAGAAAATAGCATTTATACCTCCTTATTAACGACCTACATTTAGTTGGCCAAATAAATATTTTAGGTAGCTAGATACACGGGGCCTATAGTGATTACTAGCAGTATTATATGCGTCTACTAGCTAGGGAGATAAAATAGCTCGAGTAGCGTATCTAGTAATTTGTTTAATGACTGCGTATAGTACTCACCGGATGCAAGATGGCCAGACCGGTCAAATCGGGAACATCAAAACGATCGATCACAGAGCCAGAGGTACAAAAAAAAGTATATAAATATCGATGCATGTAGTACCTCTATATTTATTGCTATATTAGATGTATTAATCGGAGCCAAGTGAAAACACTATCCAAACATTTTGTTTTCAAATCCACTACCTATAGCTACGGAGTCATCATGGCAGAGCCGATGCAACCCATTGCCATTGTGGGATTTGGGCTTAGATTGCCCGGCGGGGTGTCGAGCGCTGAAGAATTCTGGGATTTGCTCATCAACAAGAAGGATAGCAGATGTCGCGTTCCAAGTGATCGCTTCAATGTCGACGCTTTCTATAATCCTGAGGCGGATCAGCATGCACTTCCGTCTGACATGGGATACTTTATACGCGATAATTTGAAGCATTTTGATGCCCATTTCTTCTCCATGGGCCATACCGAAGTGGAACGCCTTGATCCGCAGCAGCGCCTTTTGCTCGAGGTGGTTTGGGAGTGCATGGAAAATGCCGGGCAGAGTGATTGGCGAGGGTCGCAAATTGGCTGTTTTGTCGGCAGCTTTAGCAATGATTTTCAAGGCACTAGCAGCGCTGAACCACAGGCGACGGGGGGTTATCACCTGACGGGCACTCATGACTTTGCTCTTTCCAACCGCGTCTCTTATGAGTACGATCTCATAGGACCTAGGTGAGCAAACCCCGTTGCAATAGCCATGGCTGTCACATGTACTGAGACCATGGATAGTATGACAGTCAAGACAGCATGTTCATCCTCTCTCGTCAGTCTTGACCAAGCTTGCAAGAGCCTCCTTTGTGGCGACTGCTCCGGGGCCATTGTGGCCGGTTCGAGTTTGATTTTCCAGCCCGACTTGACGCTCGCCATAGCAGACGCAGGCGCCTTATCACCCATAGGAATCTGTAAAGTATTTGACGCAGAAGCTGACGGCTATGTACGGGCCGAGGCCATAAACGCAGTCTATATCAAACTACTTGGTGACGCGGTGCGTGACGGGGATCCGATTCGCGGCGTTATTCGCTCTACTGTTAGCAATGCCGATGGAAAAAGCAGCAGTTTTATCATTCCCAGCTCTGCGGCACAAGTGGCTCTGGTGCGCCGGGCGTACGAGATTGCTGGTATAGACGACTTGTCGCAGACGCCTCTGGTTGAGTGTCACGGAACTGGAACCCAAGTCGGCGACTCGGCGGAAGCCACGGCCATGGCCAATGTTTTTGGGACTTTGCCTACCTTTATTACATCGGTAAGCATCCTAGCCATGCAGTCAATTGCTGTCAAGCGCCAAAAGGAGGCATTTCAAAGCTGAAGAGGTGCAAGAAGCCTCTACTGCAAACCTGCTCTTACAAACTTGCTCTCACACAAATGCCCGGGCAGCTGAGTAATGATTTTTGACCAATCACGGCTAGATTTTTGACTGCTTTGCCCCGCATAACCCAAAACAGCAGCTAATGCATCAATGTCCTACATTTCTAGGTCAAGCCCAACATTGGCCATGCCGAGGGCGCCTCTGGCCTCAATAGTCTCATCAAGGCAGTCCTGGCTTTGGAACACCAAGTCATACCGCCAAACATTCATTTTTCGACACCCAGCCCCAATAGTACGTTGACCCTTGCCCATTCCATCCTTGCCTAGTCTGATTTGCCTTGTCCTTGCCAAATACATACTTGCTTTGGTCTAACTCGCCTTTCCAGTCCCTTTTGACCAAGGCAAGCTAAAAGTGCCCGTCGAGGCCGTCCCTTGGCCCAAAGACCGACATGCCCGTGTCAGCGTCAACTCGTTTGGCATTGGCGGCTCCAATGCTCACGTGAGTCCATTGTCACTTCAAAGTTCAACGTCCTTGTGCTCAAGCAAGCTCGTCCTGATTGATTTGCAGACCATTATCGACTCTGCAGCCTCGTTTGGATACTCGTGCCGCAAGGAGCCACTTCTCGAACACAATGGAAATGACCATGCCAAAGGAAAAGCAAAAGATGAGCGGCCAAGACTCCTTGTCACCTCGGCAAAGAGCGCCCCGTCGCTCGAGAAGCGCATGCAGGATCTGTCGGCCTACTTTGAATCTCATCCAGACTGTGTGACCGACTTGGCATACACACTTGGCGCGCGTCGACAACACTTGTCCTATAGGTCATTCGCCGTATCCAAGGGCGAGGATGAGACGTTGACTTTCCAGAGTGTCCGCCCGGTGCTCAAAAATCCCATTGACGTGTGTTTTGTCTTTAGCGGCCAGGGCGCCCAATGGTCGGGCATGGCCAAATCTCTCCTTCAATATCCCTCCTTTCGCCACGATGTCATGCTTATGGATCAGGCACTGCAAGCGAGCAATGAGCCCCCGTCGTGGACTCTGCAAGGTTGGCAAAGCGTCTTGTTTGCACTGTACCGTGAACACGAGAGCTGATATATTTTGGGCCAGAAATGCTGTGCGCCGATTATATCGGGCATCTAATTAACAAATCTGAGTATTCGCAGCCTCTGTGCACTGCTCTCCAACTGGCACTTGTCAACTTTTACAAGAGATGTGGCATTGTTCCATTGTCTGTTGTTGGTCATTCTTCTGGTGAGATAGCTGCTGCGTATGCTGCTGGGGCAATGTCACTCGAGGAAGCCATTTTGAATGCACATATACGTGGTCTTGCGACTGCTTTGCAGGCGCGAAAAGGAGCCATGGCAGCAATCAGTTTGGGGCGAGCACAAGTAGTGCCCTTTATTGTCCAGGGCGTTGAATTGGCCTGTGAGAATAGTCCACAGAGCGTCACTTTGTCTGGCGATCTGGACGCTTTGGAGCAGACTATACAAGCCATCGCGGAAAAGTTACCCGCCACATATGTTCGGAAGCTGCATGTCGAAACTGCCTATCACTCGGGTGAGCTGGAACTCATTCTTCTTCATATTGATATGCAAATACTAATAATTACATGATTAGTGCACATGCAAGAAATCGGCTCCGTGTACGAGAATAGACTCAAACAGCGGATTTTGAATGGAAAAGGCCCGACCATACCCTTTTACTCAAGCGTGACGGGCCAAAGGCATATAGCCAAGGCGAGCCTGGGACCGGCATACTGGAGAAACAACCTCGAGAAACCAGTTCTCTTCAACAAATCTATAAACTCTCTCTTGAGTAATCTCGAGCATGACCATGATATCATCTTTCTCGAGATTGGACCCCACGCCACTCTCGAGGGCCCGCTGCGACAGATTTTACAGCAACGCAAAGACATAAACATTTCCTATGTGGCGTCTTTGTGCAGGAATGAAGACTCGAGCACGTCACTGCTCACATCGTTAGGCCATTTGTACTCTTATGGCCACACGATTGATTTTTCAGTTGTGAATCCACCAGCGTCGGTACTCACAAACCTGCCCCTATATCCATGGAGCCACACGCAGGAATATTGGGAGGAAAGTCGCCTATCCATAGCTCAGCGACGGCGCAAGCACATCTACCACGAACTCCTGGGATGGCAAAGTCCCGAAGCTGGCGATGCCCAGCCCATGTGGAGAAATGTTCTCCGTGTTAACAAGGTTGCTTGGCTCTGCGACCACAAGGTTGGGAAAGAGATTTTGTTCCCTTGTGCAGGCTACATTGCCATGCTGGGCGAGGCTATCCGACAGGTGACGGGCTCAGAGACATATACTCTGCGCAATCTCGTCCTCAAGTCAGCCATGGTGCTTGAAGAACGGGACGCGACCGAAATCATTACCACGATGCGGCCTTTGCGCTTGACGCATAGTTCAAACTCGCCATCGTGGTATGAATTCTGCGTTTCATCTTTTAATGGATCATCGTGGACGGAGAATTGCTTTACTCAAGGCAGAGCTGGTCATGACGAAGCGACCTGGCAGCTTCCACAGATGCTTCTTGGGCCGTACCAGCGGAGAGTCGACGCCAAACACTGGTACAAACAGTTGCAACGTCTCGGCATGGACTTTGGGCCGCACTTTCAGCAATTGACAGACATTACTGCTGACCCGGCCGACACAAAAGCAGCAGCCACTCTGTCTAGCCGCTTGGTCAGCCAGAGAGCCCACTACTCAGTTCACCCTACGGTTATTGATGGCTGTATCCAGCTCTGTTATGCCGCTTCGATTGCAGGTGTAATTCGGCGCATGGAAAGGCTGGCCGTCCCCCAGATGGTGAGCCTTGTGTATGTCGAGCCTGGCGAACCTGAATTTGTGGCACAAGCACGGGCAAAGCGCGCGAATCATGGCAAACTCACAGTGTCGGCCAGTGTAGCTTCACTGAACAGCAACAAGGTTGTCGTCAGCCTCACAGATGTGGCGTGTGCTCCAATTGATGTGGGTCAAGCAAACGACGACAGTCTTCCCATGGCATCCCGCCTAGTCTGGCGTCCGCATATTGATCTTGTCGATGCTGCAACACTGGTCTTCAGGGTGCCGAGGCGAGAGGTAATGGAGGCAATAGAAAGACTGTGCATCCTTGGCATCTTGCAAGTTGCAGATATGTTGCCGCGACTGTCCCGGCCAACCGGACACTTGGCCAAGTATTCCGTCTGGATTCAGCAACACAAAGAGGCCGCGGCACGAGGCGAGTGGGACTGGCTGACGGAAGATGTGCGCCAATGGTCTTGTTTGCCTGACAAACAAAGATGCTCGCTCAGGGATGAATCCGCCAAGCAGGTAGAGCTTCTCATCAGCCCCCTAGTTGCTCAGCTATGCTGCAGAATGAGCAACGAAGAGATAGTTAGAGGCCTCTTTGCCGGGACCATCAACCCCATTCAGATGATGATGGATCAAGCTCAACTGGCTGACTTCTACAAATTTTTTCATGACACGTTTGACTTGAAGGAACTTTTATTATTAATGACACATGCAACACCTTGCTTGAAAGTGCTGGAAATTGGCGCCGGAACCGGAGGGACAACAGAGAGTGTGCTTGAAGCCCTTGCGCCTAAAGACGGCCCTCAACTCTATAGCAGCTACACCTTTACCGACATTTCTGCTGGCTTCTTCCCCTCTGCCAAGGAGCGGTTCAAGGGCTACAAGGGTGTCAACTATCAGGCCTTGGATATTTCTCAAGATCCCATTCAGCAAGACTTCAAGCCAGCATGTTATGATTTGATTATTGCCAGCAATGTGCGTATCTTGCACCAAGCCAAGTTTGGCAGACAGCTTACTCTACGGCCCTTTAGGTCTTTCATGCCACTCCTTCGCTTCAGCAGTCGCTGCAAAACGCACGGCTACTTCTCCGGCCAGGAGGTCGTCTAATCTTGCAAGAAATAATCGCACGTGAGCTTTTCCGTATATTTGAGTGGCTTGAATAGGTTTGTGCGCTTTCTGATATTTAGCAACAGCGACGCGATGGCTATTTACCAGTTTCATCATGGTACGTTGGTGTACATTTCATTTCTTCCCAACATGCTTTCTCTGCAGCAAGCATCTTGGCAGCAGCCAGCAAAGCGTGTCATGAGAATACTCATCTTTGGCTAATCCTTGATGCCATGTGTCAGGGCTATCTCCCCGGTTGGTGGCTAGGGGAGCAAGACGGACGTGTCGAGCAGCCGTTTGTCTCTCTAGAGCGTTGGGATATGGAGCTTCGAGAGGCAGGCTTCACGTGTAATGATTCCGCTGTTCTAGATGACAACGAGCCATACCAGCATATAGCCAGCATCATTGCAACGGCTGCGCACGCCACCAATCCTGACAGAAACGTGGCACTTGTTTACAAAGACAACAAGACCGACTTTGCCTTGCAAGTTGCTCGCTGTCTTGAGAGCCAAGGATTCAATATGCAATGGGCTAGGCTTGACGACGCAAATGCCCCCACCAACCAGGATGTCATTTCCTTTGTCGACTTGGAGGGCCCCTTGTTTTATAATATATCAGAGGCCGATTTTGAGGCCTTCAAGACGTGGACTACGGGAATGCAGAGCCGCCCCATCCTATGGTTGACACAGTCTGCTCAAATTGGCTGCTCAGATCCGCGCTACGGGACGACACTGGGCGTGGCCCGCAGCATTAGATACGAATTGACACCCAATTTTTGCACCCTGGAGCTTGACAAATTGGATTCTAAACAAGTGGATGCCACGGTTGAAGTTTTTAACAGGATCCGACAGCAATCTTCTTCCGACTTCTACGATGCCGAGCAAGAATTTGCAGTCCATGACGGGCTTGTCCATGTTTGTCGCTTCGACTGGTTGCATTTGAGGGACGAGCTCGAGACTGTCTCAAAAGATAATGAACCCAAGCGTCTGGCTATTGCTCAGCTAGGGCAGCTGGACTCGCTGCGATGGGAGCGCTATACCATGGACGCTGACTCTGGGAGTCTGGCGGCAGATATGGTAGAAGTCGAGGTCCGCTGCGTTGGATTGAACTTTAAAGTAGGACTTGACGAGACTTGAAAGGCGACGCCCCTTAGTGTCTACATTTACTGACATTGAAAAGGATGTGGCCTCAGCCAAAGGATTTTTGGATGAGGATAACCCGCGTTTTGGCTTCGAGGGCGCAGGTGTCGTTGGTCGCATCGGTTCTCATATTGTTCACGTCAAACCAGGAGACCGCGTCCTCTTCATCTTCGACGGCACTTTCGCAGATCGTCTAGTGCTCCATCGAGACGTTGTGGTTCCGATGCCGCACAGTTTGAGCTTCCAGGAGGGAGTCACCTTACCCGGGTGTTTTACCACAGCCATATACTCTCTGATGAATATTGGGCAGCTATCCAAGGGACAGGTGAGAAGACATGATGAACCTGACTGGACTGAATCTAAAGAGCTGCACTATAGTCTGTCTTGATTCACTCAGCCTGTGGTGGGTTTGGACTTGCCGCGATTCAGATTTGTCAAATGCTGGGAGCTGAGGTAAGTATCACTGAAAACAAGTGGCTCTAGCCTCTAGTCACTAACTAGATGCAACGTCTGATAGATATACGCAACGGTCGGAAGTGAAGAAAAGGTGCAGTACCTTGTGAAAACCCAAGGAATCCCTCGAGAGAGAATATTCCACTCTCGGGATGCTAGTTTCTTAGCCGAAGTCATGCGAGCCACAGCTAATCGCGGCGTGGATGTTGTGCTCAACTCTCTCTCTGGAGACCTGCTTGATGCATCTTGGAAATGCGTTGCCAAACAGGGCAAGATGATGGAGCTGGGCAAACGAGACCTCATAGGTCAAGGCCAAGTAGCCCTCGAACAATTTCTAGGTAACCGGGCATACTGCGGCATCGATCTCATGGCTGTCTTGTATAAAGACGTTGGATCATTGGCGAGGTAAGTGGTGGAGCGATTTGAGCGGCTTGCATCCTCTCACGAGTAGTACAGGATGTTGAAGCAGGCCATCGACTATTACAGCCAGGGAAAGATTAAGCCGCTGCCATATCGCGTCTTTGACTGTTGGAAAGTGTTGGATGCGTTTCGATACATGCAGAAAGGGCAACACATTGGTAAGATTGTCGTCGACATGTCTTCAGCTAGCCAGCTGCCTGCCATGGACTGCATCTCGCAGCGGCCTCGGCTCTCGAGCCAGGCGACGTATCTTGTTGTCGGCGGCCTCGGGGGCGTGAGCAAGGCGGTTGCAACGTGGGCCGTGGAAAACGGGGCTCGCAGCTTTGTCTTTTTGTCCCGGTCTGCAGGCAAGTCGGTGGAGGATCAGAGCTTCCTCTTGGAGCTCGAGGCGCAGGGCTGCCGTGCCGTTGCTGTGCGTGGCAGCGTGGCCGACATGGCAGATGTTGAAAGAGCCGTCGAAGCGGCGCCGTCGCCCATAGCAGGTGTTTGGCAACTAGCCATGGTGCTCAGGGTATGAAACCGACTTTACTTGTTGCCCCTGGAAATGGACTGCTAACGCGCCACTGTTTTCTGCTTGCAGGACAGCCCCTTGTTCAAGATGAGCC
This sequence comes from Ophiocordyceps australis, assembly GCA_002591415.1. NCBI lineage: Eukaryota > Fungi > Ascomycota > Sordariomycetes > Hypocreales > Ophiocordycipitaceae > Ophiocordyceps > Ophiocordyceps australis. Next base: position 26,054 of record NJET01000078.1, on the reverse strand, counting down.
ATGAAGAGTGGCTTGCCGCGCTGGCGCCCAAGGTTCAGGGCACCTGGAACCTGCACAAGGCTTTCCTGCATGCCGACCTAGACTTTATGGTGCTTTTTGGCTCCGTTACTAGCCTGGGTGGGTCCATGGCGCAGACAAATTACTCGGCAGCCAATTCCTTTTTAGATGCTTTTGTGCAGTACCGCCATAGCCTCGGCCTGCCGTGCAGCGTCATTGACTGCGGCCAGATCGACGGCATTGGCTATGTTCACGACCGACCTGCTCTGCGGGCCATCAAAGGCCAACAAGACGTGGTGTTTTTGCACGAAGGTCAAGTGCTCGACGCGCTGCAAGTGTGCATGAACCGCTCCCGGCCGTGCAAAATAGGCGGCGCGCCCAAGGGAGCCTATACCAGCTCGGGCCAGTTCGTTGTTGGCTTCCAATCCACCAGGGCGCTATCGGATGAGCAGAGCAGATTCTATTGGCGGCGCGACATTCGCATGGCCTCGTTCCATCAATACGAGGCGGCCAATAACAAGAATAGTCGTGATCAGGGCACCAATAACTTCCTCGACTCGGTGGCGGCCAAGCCGCAAATGCTCCTTGAGCCGGACAGTTTGCGCTTTGTTTGCGACATGATTTCACGCGTCTTGTGCGGTTTCCTTCTGCATCCGCCTGACCAGGTCAACACCAAGAGCAGCCTGGCGTCTATGGGCCTCGACTCCCTCGTCAGGGCGGAGTTTGTCCTATGGTGGCGTAAAGCCTTTGGTGTCGATGTTAGTGCCTTTGCAATCGCGAATGCGGAGAATATTGAAAATTTGGCACAGCTGGCGATGCGTCTGTTGCAGGAAAAGCATGGGGTTGCGCACAAGGAGCCACGTTGAACAAGTGCCTGTCTTTACACACGATGACTACATGACCAGCACAAGGGGCCTGTTGAAGCGTGTTGCCCGGCGACTGGCAGCAAAGCTCACATGACAGTCAGATATTCAACATGACAATATTGTCAATACAAGAGTGTTTTGATGGCAGAGGCGAGTGCTCAGAGCCCTATGGCGCGGTAGATTGCTCTCCCATAAGCTTCTCCTCGCTCGTTTCCTCCTGCTCCGCTATCTACGTAGTTCATGGTGTAGGCAATGGTGAGGCGCCTATCGAGATCCATGGCAACAAAAGAGCCGCCCCAGCCGCCCCAATAGCACACTCTGCCCTCGGGCAGGCAGGGATGAAGAGCAGAAGGCGTGAGACTGAATCCGACGCCGTAGCGAATAGGAATGCCGAGAACCAAATCACGGCCGTGGGACTGCTGCTCAAAGACGAGGTCAATGGTGTCTTGCGACAAGAGGCGCGTGCCATTGACGACGCCGCCAAGAGTCAGGGCGGAGAGGATGCGCACGAGGGAGCGGGCGTTGGCATGGCCATTGGAGGCACCCAGTTCAGCGCTTCGGGAGGCGGGAGTATTGGCCTCCTCGAGGTCGGAGAAGAAGCCAAAGACGCACTTTGAGATGAGGGAGTCTGGGTCGAGGTGTGCAAGAGCCTTTTTGGCGGCGGGCGAGGCGACCATGTCTGCAGTGCGCGGCCAATCCTGCTGGCGCGCGCCAATCTGAAAGTCGGCGGCGAGGGGGCCGGCGATTTCGTCGTCGACAAACTGGCGCAGCGTCTTGCCCGTGACGCAGCGCACGAGCTTGCCGATGAGAAAGCCATGGGTGAGGGCCTGGTATCCGGCGGCGGTGCCGGGCTGCCACCAGGGGGCCTGGCGCGCCAGCTTTGCAGCGGCTTCTTCAAAGTCGTAGAGATGGCGAGAGGACGCCATGGGCTCGTCCCAGCCCGGCAGACCCGAGGAATGGGCCAAGACGTGGCGAAGGAGAAGAGCCTCTTTGCCGTGGGCGGCAAACTCGGGCCAGTAGCGCGCGACGGGGTCGTCGAGGCTCAGAAGCCCGCGGTCGACGAGCATGAGGGCCGCGAGGCTGGTGACTAGCTTGGTGCAGGAAAAGACGGTGCTAATCGTGTCGCGCTGCCAGGCGTGCAGTCTGCCGGCGTCGGTGTAGCCGGCCCAGAGGTCCACGACGCTGTGGCCGTCGAGGTCCACGGCAATGGATGCGCCGACTTCTTTGCCCGAGGAGACGAAGGAGTCGAGGAGCTGGCGCACCTTGGCGAAGCGGGCGTCGCAGGTGCCTGAAACAGAGGTCATTTTTCTAAACTATTGTGAGTCTTGGGGGGAGGTCAAAAGACGGTTTAGCTTTGGGCAAAAGAATCAAGCATGGCACAATCAAGAGTTGATGTCTTGGACATGGCCCATGTGTCCAAGGAGGGGGGGGTTGCTTGCCTCTTTATATACGCACCACGACGCTGGGCCATTGCCTCGGCCGTGTTGCTTTTCACCCAAGACTGACCGGCTTGTCTCGGCGACATTGTGGCGTTGTGTGGTCAGCCATGCATCGCTTTGGCACGGCGCAATCGCCGATGCCCCAAGTCTGAAATGTGAGAGAGTGTGTGTGTGTGATGTAGATGTGTGGATGTGTGAGAGCACGCGGTTGGGAGTCTTGGATATATTCTTGCATGTAGCAGTATATTTTCTAGCCAACAAGCCGCCAGTGTGGACGGTGGGTATCTCTTTCTTTGTAACCATGACTTGTCTCGGTACCTATCCCAAGAGGGGAAAACAAGATGCCACGGGCTACTAAAAACACAAGAAGCCATGAGTAGACCAAAAAAACACATGAAGCCATGAGTAAACCAAAAAAAAAAAAAAAAAACAAGCAAAAAGGAGACGGATTTTTTTTTTTTCATAGCGCCATGATGAAGCCACTTTGCATGCCACAACAGGACAAGAGAAAAAGAGGAAAAAAAGAGGAAAAAAGAAGAGGTGGTGCGTCTGCTCAAGAGTACCACTTGCCATTGGGATCCAGCCGGTGCAAGATGCGGCACCTTGTGCCTCGGCAGAGCTTTGAGCGGGCAAGCTGCTTGAACTTGGGGCCCGTGGGGCCGGTAACGTAGTGGTACTGGCCAAAGAGGCGCCACTGACGCGGGTCGGCAAGGAGGTAGAGCTCGTCGCCCCAGTGGCCGCGGTAGTGGAACCACGAGGTTGGGGCATTGGGGTTCTTGGCGGCGGGAGTGAGGCTGTGCGAGTGGCTGTGCTGCTCTGCGCGCTGCCAGTCGTGCTTGTCGTGGCCTTGCAGAGGGTCGGTGTTGATGTCGTGGCTTTGAGGAGCGTCGTGGTCGCGCGTGGCGTCATAGTGGTAGGCATAGTTGTTGAGGGCGGGGTCCCAGAGCGGGCCCTTGTCCGTCACGTCCTTGAGCAGGCCAAAGGGGAGAATGTAGGCGTGGTTGCCCGGCAGCGCGTACATGGCGTGGGAGCCAAGGGCCGAGTAGATGACGGGCCGCTGGCCGCGCTTCTCCACCGCCTCCCAGGCATAGGCCTGGCCGCCCTCGTGCTCGGAAAAGTAAATGCCACGGGGGACGCCGTGCTCAAAGCGCATCATGCAGTGCTCCCAGTCGCCCACGTGGTTGCCGAAGCGGATGCCAAGGACGGTCTGGCCCAGGTTGTACGAGTAAAAGAAGAACCAAAAGGCGTCGACAATGCCCGAGCCCTTGTCCACCAGCACCAGGACGGCGGGGGCGCGCGAGTATCCGGCAGCGTCTGGCTTGTGGCCGCGGCCAAAGACGCGCGGCTGGCCGGGAGCAGGCCCGGGAGGCTTTTTGCGGGCGCTGCGCGGCGGCACGATGCGGTGCAGGCGGTGGTGCTTGTCCACGTCGAACCAGGTGGTGGGCTCGCCGCCTGCGGGGGCGTCGTCTGCAGAGCCGAGCTTGGGCGCGTGGGCGTGGCCGCCGGCGTGGCTGGGGAAATCACTGGGAGTGTTTTGCCGGCTGTGCAGCCAGGCGGGCCGCGACTCCACGTCGTCGCGGCTGTGCAGGGAGAGGGAGCCGCGGCGGCGGTTGAGCTGCGCCAAGTTGTCCAGAGACCAGGCCGTGCTGTCGTTGTAGACGGCATTGTCAATCTGCACCTCCATGTGCTGCAGATGCTCTTGTATGTCCGACGGCCAAAACTCTTCGCCCGAGTAGAGATGCACCAGCGGCGCGTGCTTGACGACATAGTCGGGCACGTCTTTGAGGATGCGGCGGCGCTGCTGCTTGCTTGCGCGAGGCTCAGGGTGCTTGAGAGCGCGTCGCCGCAGCTCGCCCCAAACCTCGTCGGCAATAGCCCCATTACCACCACCACTATCATCACCACCATCACCACCATTCTCACTCAGCGCAGCAGGATCTTGCCGCAAATGCTGCAGGCCACACAGCCCAAGCCAGCGACAAAGCTGCCGGTCCACAACGTACGGGCTGCTGTTGATCCAGAGGCGGTCCCGCAGACGCTTCTCGGGCGACGCCGCCGTGGGGTCCAGCAAGCTGGGCAGCACCAGTGCCACCAGAGAGAAAAGGCCCAGCAGCCCCAGCGCCAGCGAGCAGCGCGTCAGCCACGTCATGGCCGTAGGACAAACAAGGCAAGCAGGGACAAGGCGTGCGTCCAAACAGAGTGAGCGATTCCGCAAGGCTAGAGCATGAGGTGGACGTGTAATCTCGATGCGAGTTGTGAAGCAAGTAGGATAAAGAGGATGGGGCAAAGGAAAAAAGTAAAGACGAAGAAAAAAAAAAAAAAAAGCGACGCAGCTATAGCACGGCGCAGACGCAGACAAGAACAAAGGACAGCGACAATGCAACAGACATGTTTGGATGCCAATGACCAGAGCGGGACATGCAATTCTTCAAGTACTCGCCTGGACCAAGGGCCAAAAGAAAAAAGAAGAAGAAGAAGAAGAAGGGATCCACAACAGGGCCAGTTCGGCACAGGCGTAAATGGAAGCAGAGGAACAAATCCAAGAGCCGGGGTTCGTGCATTAGCTCCTCGAGGCACGGGGCGGGGCCGAGACGCCCGTGGCGCTTCCCGTACCCGCTACCTCGAGCCCCCTCCATCTCCCCGCCTGTCCATGCCTGCTTGCCCCTCCCCACCCGCCGTACCCTCTACCCGCCCCCCAACTGCTCCCTCCACCTGCCAGAAATGGTGCTGCTATTCAGTCTTTTCCTTGACGCCTCTCCCTTTTTTCCTTAGCCTCCTTCTTCTTCATCTCGTCGAGCCGTGAATAACTACTAGCAAACACGCCCCAGCGACTAGTTTGCCCACGTACTCGGTCTTTTCTTTCTTTTTTTTTTTTCTTTCTTTTTTTTTCTCACTCTACTGAAACTAAAAAAAAAAAAAA
>NJET01000078.1:3994-20752 GCA_002591415.1 Ophiocordyceps australis | reverse complement strand
TTTCTTTTTCCCTTCCCTTCTCCAGTCTTTTATGGCCATGACTCTGTAATCCATTACTATTCGCAGAAATCATGGTTATATGCTGTGGCCCTCAAACACCTTGTCCAACACGCCACCCCCCCCTTGATAAACGAAACCTCAAGGCTTAGCTCTTTGCACCCGCAGCGTTTCTCGCAAATATAGCAATCAAAAACAACAACCACCTCCGGTCCATCTCCGCCATTGTCTTGCTTCGCCTCGTCCGGCTCACCGGCACATGACCCAACTCGTCCCAGGCTCCCCCATGTTTCATCTTGTTGCCATTTTCCTTGCACTCCAAGTCTCGTCAGCACTGCCCAATGGCCTTTTTTTTTTTTGGCTCGCTCTTGTAAGCCCATCTAATCCAATTTTTTTTCCTTCTTGGGGCTCTGTGCCCCGTTGAGAGCACAGCCTCTCGAGTTCTCGACTCAGGACCATACCCCCTTTTTCCTTGTTTTGGACTGAACCGCTTTTCACTAGTTTGCTTTTTTAAGCGCCCGCAGTGATTTTCCTTTGACAACTGGCGTGCCGGCGAGCCGTCTTTTTTTGTTTCTAGTAGAGTCAAACACGCTCCAACAGGACGCCTTGCGAGGCATTCTTTTGCCATCTTTACTATTTACAAACTTGAGCAGGTTGGGAATACGACTTGGTCTCGCTCGCTACCCGTAGCCCGCCATGGCCACATCCCCGTCCTCCTCCCCATCGCATCCCACATGCTCATACTCTTCTGCTTCTCCCTCTGCTTCTCCCTCTGCCTCTTGCAACGCGCCGCCACGTGCTTGCGCCGCACCAAGGCTCTCCGCGGGCACATGTTGAAGCCCTTGCTCCCACGCCTGTAGCGCTAGCGTAGACTCTTTGTGGTCGTATATTCCCGCAAGCTGACTCGTTGCATCGTCGTTGCTGAAGCCTCTTCGCCTCACGCCTTGCAAGGGCCTGCGCCTCTGCCGCCGCCGCGCCCCGTGGCCAGAGCTCTCGCCGCCATAGCAAAGACCCGCCTCGTCCTCGTCCTCAAACGTCACTCTACGCCTGTTGGCTCGCGGCCGGTAGTCGACGCCTCGCCTATCGTTCCACGTCTTGCCTGGCCCGTCCGTCGCATACACCGTAACGTGGTCTGCATGGCCCTTGCTCTTCTTGAGGGCAATCAGCTTCTCCAGGAACCGAGCCTGCTCTGCCCGCTCCCCAGTCTTGTCACGCAGGCTGGGGATGTGAATGTTCCACTCCTCCCGTACCGCCGCCAGCGAGTCCTGCTCGCCTCCCCGCGGCTTCAGCACCTTTTCCGTCGTCATGATGCGCGACGAGCTTGCTGCCAAAAAATCCACCTCGTCCGCCATGTTGCGCAGTGCTGCTAGTGTCCCGTCGTGCTTGGCCAATATCACCTCGGTGCCTACCACTTCGGCCCACTCTCCCTCAAATACTCGGCCTCGATACGAGATGATGGGGTGATGGCTGTGCAGCTCCAGAATCTGAATCTCGCCTTGCGCCTCCCTCTCCTCATTGTCCGCCTCGGGCTCCTTGTCCTCGCCTGTGTCTTGTTGCTCGCCGCCTGCTAGCTGCGCCTCGTCTGGCTTTGAGTCCTCGTCGTGCGCCCGCAGCATGGGATCCAGAAAAGGCATGTCCTCGGCCTCTTCCTCTCCCCCTGGCTCTGCCTCGGGCTCGCCGCTAGCCTCGACGTCTTCGTGATCGCTGGAAACACCCTTTGAGGCGCCCAGGCCTTCTGTCGACTTTCCCAGCCAGTTCTTGTAGTAGCCGCCGCGACTGTGGTGTGGATTCAGCAGCGACTTGTCCATAAAGTCGGGATACGACAGCTCAATCGTCAGGTAATACGTCTAGCATCCATCCCATGAGTTTTATTCATGCCATGGCCACCAGTGTCTTTGCCCTGGAGCTGTCCAGCTTACCTCCTTGGCCGTTGTCGAGTACTCGTATTCCCATTCTTCTGATTCGTCCGTGCCGGGCTGTTGCTGCACTTCATCTACACCCACGGCCGCCGGCTGGCCTGGGTCCAAACTTTGAGATGCTGTTGAATACGACATGCCGTCTTGTTGTTGTTGTTGTTGTTGTTGTCGTCGTCATTGTTGTACTTACTTGCCCATCTTATCGATAGCACCACCTTTTTGCCCGTTGCCCCGCCATGGCTCTTAGACTAGCGACACCAATACATTTCCTTTTTATTTTATTTTTTTGACTCACCCTTTCAAAATGTGCCACTCCTCTCTCGTGCAACACGCGCCCGTCGCGCTCTCGTCGCGCAACAAACGGGGGACAAGATGCCTACGGTCCATTTGCTAGACTACGTCGCCGGCAACATCCACAGCCTCGTCAATGCCATTGAGAAGCTAGGCTACAGCGTCGAGTGGATAAAGTCGCCCCAAGATGTTTCCAAGGCTCAAGTCGGCCACCCCTTGTTTGCTCCTTGTCCGTCAATATCCAGTCTTTGCCTTCTGACTTTGGTCTGCAGAAACTCATCCTCCCCGGCGTCGGCCACTTTGGCCATTGTCTCTCGCAGCTAGACCGCGCCGGCTTCCTCCCTGCAATCAAGGCTCACATTGACAGCGGGAAGCCCTTTATGGGCATCTGCGTCGGCCTGCAGGCTCTCTTTGAAGGCTCGCTGGAAGACTCAGCCGTGCCTGGGCTGGGCATCATTGCCGGCTGTCTGGGTCGCTTTGATGACGCTCAAAAGTCGGTTCCTCATATTGGCTGGAACAGCGCCTCCAGCTCCATGTATCAGCTCAGCCCGGCTTCCAAATACTACTATGTCCATACCTATCGCTTCCCCTACGTCGAGGGCCAGCTCGAGGCCCAGGGCTGGTCCGTCGCCACGGCCACGTATGGCTCAGAGACGTTTGTCGGCGCCGTCGCAAAGGGCAATGTCTACGCCACCCAGTTCCACCCTGAAAAGTCTGGCGTCGCCGGCCTGCGCACCATTGGCGCCTTTTTGACGGGCGAGGGCGCCGCTTCCCTGGGCAATGCGTCTGCCAATGGCTCGGCCAACAAGACGCTCTCCTCGGGCCTGACACGCCGCGTCATTGCCTGTCTCGACGTCCGCGCCAATGACCAAGGCGACCTCGTCGTCACAAAGGGCGACCAGTACGACGTGCGCCTCAAATCCTCTGACCGCTCCGTCCGCAACCTCGGCAAGCCCGTCGAGCTTGCCCGCCGCTACTACAATGACGGCGCCGACGAAGTCACCTTTCTCAACATCACCTCGTTTCGCGACTGTCCCGCTGCCGACTTGCCCATGCTCGAGGTTCTCCGTCAAACATCTGCCACCGTCTTTGTGCCCCTGACGATTGGCGGCGGCATTCGCGATACTGTCGACCCCGACGGCTCAACCCTCTCCGCCCTCGACATTGCCTCGCTCTACTTCCGCTCCGGCGCCGACAAGGTGTCGATTGGCTCCGACGCCGTGGCCGCCGCAGAGCAATACTACGCCTCTGGCCGTCGTCTCACCGGCTCCACCGCCATTGAGCAAATCTCGCGCGCCTACGGCAACCAAGCCGTCGTTGTCAGCATCGATCCCCGCCGCGTCTACCTCGATAGCCCCGACTCTTGTCCCCGTCACCGGCAGCACGTCATCGAGACTTGTTTTCCCGGCCCGGCTGGCGAGCGCTTTTGCTGGTACGTCTGCACCGTCCGCGGCGGTCGCGAGACGCGTGATCTGGACGTGGTTGAGCTCGCCCAGGCTGTCCAAGCCATGGGTGCCGGCGAGCTCCTCCTCAACTCGATTGACCGTGACGGCTCAAACTCGGGCTTTGATCTCGAGCTCATTGCCCAGGTCAAGGCTTGTGTCAAAATCCCCGTCATTGCCTCGAGTGGTGCTGGCAACCCATCCCACTTTGAACAAGTCTTTACACAAACTTCAACCGACGCTGCCCTCGGTGCCGGCATCTTCCACCGTGGAGAGTACAGCGTCAGACAGGTCAAGGATTATCTCAGCTCCAAGGGGCTTCTTGTGCGTCAGTTTGAGGGCGATTTGGATACTCATGCTGTTGCAATACAATCATAGAAATAGACTTTGCCATTTAATGCGTCATCTTGTTTGTTGCACAGGCCATGCCATGGCCCTCAAACCCAAACGATGCAAAGCGAGCTTACTACCTCTGCTTCTCTCCCAATCTAACCGTCAGTCCCAAGCCCATGTAACAGACGAAATCCCATTCTAGCGCAAACGCTATGCAGACAAGACCCAGCAAGACACAAGATTGAAGTCCTGGAAATGCAACGCCTTGCCGCCTCGTCCTTCCCGATGCAATGCAAAGCAATGTGCCGCCAGATTACATGGTTTGGTTCAAAAAGAAAAAGAAAAAGAGAAAACAAGGACATAAAAAAGGGCAAGCAACGAAATGAATGTTTCCAAATAAAATGTACAGAGTTAAAAACCCTGACAACAGCACGAGCCGTGGTTCAAGCTAAAGCTCCATGCCCATAAACATCCACTTGTTGCTCGTCACATCCAAGTCGTTGGCCCAGCGATCCAGGGTAATCATGTCGAAGCCAACCCATTGGAGGCTCTTGGTTAGCTCGAGCGCCTCATGGCCAACCAAGCGGCGGTCAATGCAAATGACAATGCTAGAGCAATTCAAAGGGCCGTCGCCGAGCTCAATCAGGGCCATGAGCCTGTGCACTGTCAGTACTTGTTTGGCAGCAACAAGGAGAGACTGCATCCTTGACTCACGCCTTCTTGAGATCTCTTCCAGTGACGCCTTGAGTGTCGAAAAAGACAAATAAAGACTTGTCCTGACCGTTTTCGGCTACAAAGGCGCGGAAGCTTGCGCCGCCGGCATAGTCCCAAACCTCCAACCAGGTATCGACCTGGAAAGCAACATCTGGGTCGGCGCCATGTTTGAGCTGATATGATATGCGGTCCTCTGACGGAGGCGTATGCAAATAAGCACCTGACAGGCCGGAGCCATGCATCGACGGGTTCCTCTCACCAGGGAACACAGTCTTCATGGACTCGCAGAAGAATCTCTCACATTCTTCCCTGATCACGAGTGCTGCCCCCCCTCGTCGTTCCGAGCGTCGGCTCGGGTACTCGCGCTTCTTGTTCTTTGGCAAAAGGGCGAGCTGATTGTCCGAGGTAAATGCGGCGAGGGGGGGGCTTGACGGAGGGGATGGAAGGCCTGAGGTAGGGACCTCAGGAATACCACTCCGCCCCTGGAGCGAGGGTTAGTACAGGTTGGTAGCAACAAGCCAAGAGAGAAACAAATCATCGTACCTGCGACCCCCGTAGTGCAGTAGTGGAGGCCCTTGACGTGAGCAGCCGAGTCAACAACGTAGCAAGAGGCAAGGACGTTGACCCGGGAGGCGTCCTCGCCACTAGTACTACTACAATTCATACTCGAGTTACTCAAAATTGGCGCCATGGCAGTCAATGTTCCAGCGTTGATGGATAGTTTTATCGACGATGAAGAGGCAAGTCGGATCGAATGAGGGGCGCGTATTTTAGCAGGGCACGAGCAGATGCGGCGAGTTTTTGAGGGACAAGAAATTTTTTTTTTTGGCGGTCGTGTTATTTGCTTTGTACAGCGGCACTACCAACACGTGGTATCGAGTCGGATAATTCGGACGAAACGTGGAGCGGTAAGCAGGCGATGGTTTGAATGTGGTGTGTGAGAATGGAAGCGGTTGGTGAAGGAGGAGAAGAACAAGAAGCGTGGGAAAATGTGGGAGGGGGCGCGTGACTCTACATACGGAGTACAGTATGGAGTAATGGCACCGGAGGCAGGAGGCTCTCCGGTCGTCAGCTGAGACTAGTGGCGCGCTTGGCGCCGACCTAATACTGTGTCGCCCCACCTGTAGGGGCGCCCGTCAGCCAACTGTACAGTGTCCGTCGCCCACTGTAACTTTCCATCTTGGTCTTGTTGCAGCTCCCGTTGGGCAACACAACCACCACGCCTTCAACGGGTTTCTAATTTGCCTAGAGTCAAACATGCATCCCTTGTCTGGCCGAACGGCCTCGACCCCTTGTCCATCCACGGCTGACAGCCCGCTCGACAATCTGAAAATTTTAAGAATGTTCGTGTCTCCCCACGCGCCGGGGATCGGCAGCGCCATTCCCATGTCCCTATTGCCGGCCGGCTCATCACTCAAAAGCAAACGGCACACTGACTCTCTTCCAACGGGCAAATCTGGCAAATCCAAATGGGGGCATTCCTTCAACTCGGCTTGCTGCCTAACCTCACAACATTCGCTCCCCACTGTCATTTTTTCCTCTCCCTTCTTCCTTTCTCATGGAAAACAGGAAGAACATGGTGATGCCACTGTCCATCACCAAAGGCCGTGTCGTGAGACAGCCTTGCCAATTCATTGAAATGACCATTGCACATTGTGAACCCCAAACCATGCGCCTGTGTGACTACCGAGTGTTCCATCGTGCCAAGCCCTTCACATATGCCTCGCGCTGAGACTTGCAAATGCATCTGGGCTATGTCGCCCATTGGTCCACGCCATGTCCATGCCTAAATGTATGCTCTCTCTACTTACCGTTCTCCCCGCCGTCAGGGGTCCCGACGATGCCGGGAGCACACCCTTGTTCATGAATGGATTTACGTTGGGAGGCAGTGATGCTGCCACAGATACAAGCGGCTGTGTAGTTACCGCTTGATCTTCTGGTATCGTTGGAGTTTGCGCTGCCGAGCCTTGTTGTGGCGCCTGTGGCGTGGCAGCAACTTGAAAAGGTTGATCGTACAATGCCAAGATGGACGCCTTGTCGTGTCGTCGCGGCTGGCTATAAGCCTGCTGCTCGTGTGTCCCTGGGCCAGCGCATGGCTGCATCCACAAAGGCGTCATTTGTTGAGGAGCGTTTACAAAAAATGGATTCGTGTTAGTAGCTAGAGGCTGGGGCGAAGCAGTAAGAAACATTGTCTGTCCTTGCTCAGGAATCTGGCCCAGGGCAGGCGATGCCATCCGGCTTGGAGCTCGCGCAAAAGGATTGTTTGCCGCTGGTCCTGTGATAAACTGGGAAGTTTGTTGCATAGCAACTGGTACCTGTGAGATGCCGGTAGCCTGGGCCATGAAAGGATTGTAGCTTGACTGAACAAAAGCCGACTGCTGTGACGACATCATCTGCACCGGCTGTGGATAAGTCATGCTGCTTTGAAAGTTGATTGGCTGTGTCTGCAAAGCTGAAGGAGGCGCAGCGGACACGAATTGCGGAAATGATGGTTTTTGAAGAGGCGCATGGGCTTGGACTTCTCCTGTGCGGTGCGGGAAAAGACTGACTTGGTTCGGAGCCGCCACTGTCAGGTTTTGGAATGCTTGGTTAACAACATCGATTTGCTGTCCGGGTTGTCCTGTGAGATTTGATGCCATGGACAAATTGCCATATGGATTGCGATTTTTCAGACTGCCAGTAGAATGGGCTGTCTGTGGTTGCGCCACGTTGAGAGCGTCAAAGGGGTTTGTCGATGATGTTGATGCAGTTGTCGGGCGGTCAGGAGTGGGCTTTTCGGGCAGGCTCAAACCGACAACCGTTGCGGCAGGTCTAGAATTGAGAGGCGTCAAAGACCTTGACAAGCGCAGGGATCCTTCTCTAGATATTGCACTAGGCGCCAGAGGTCGCCCGTCACCCTCGCCTAGGCGAATCAGAGCTTCGATAGCCCGTTCAAGGTTGCCATTAACCCCCTTTAGAACAATGGCATTGCGTTGCCCGTCTCGAAAGCCCATGTCGCGCAGCTTGGTTAGCTTTCTCTCCAAGTCGTCGGGGCTGTCCAAGTCTAGCGAAGCCCCAAAGACTTGAGATGGCTTATTGGGCGTAGTTGGGGATGTGTTTGATCTCGGTCCAGCAACAGCCGCAATCCTGGCCTCCTTTCTAGCTCGCGATGATAGAGGAAATATAGACGAGGCCGACCTGAAGCCAAACTTTGAAGAATTCTTGGGCGGCAGAGGTGGCGGTACTCCTTCGTCAGAGCGTAAACTTGGAGGCTTTTTGAGATGGCTGGCGACATTGTTGACATATTTCTGGCGTATGAAGCGCTCCATGGCCGAGTCGGCTTCGTCGGCGTCAATGGGCACAGGAGGTTTCTTGTTTTCGGGATTGTAGACTTGGTTTGACACAACGTTTCCGACCTTGCGCATATTCTACAAGGTTGGTCAGTCACGAGGCGACTCTTCAAGAGTGTTGGAGGGCAGGCTCACGTCGATTTGTTCATTGGACCAACTGTCCATGCTCAGAGACTTGACTTTGGAAATGTGAGTGCCCAGCTTGCGATGAATGGCTGCACATCGCATGCACAGGAATACACCGAGCTGTAAAAACCAAAGTCAGTCTTGCAAGGATGGGTAGGCGAGGAGTGTGCGCAAGAAACATACGCTCCATGAAGCCCAAGCTGTAGCACAACAGGCGACCATGTATCAGCAAAGTAGACAAAGCCAAGCGAGTGCACGACACACACCTGGATTGGGCATGTGACAATCGGCACACTTGTTGTTTCCGGGAACACTCTGGACCAAGTCGTGAATGAGCTTTTCGTTGCGCGCCTGCTGGCGCTTGCTCAGAGCCCCTGACATGGTGGCGGCTCTAAGTAGTGGTGAGAATGAGAAAAGGGAAAAGCAAACTCGGGGAGCGGCTTTATTTTCTCGCCGGCCACGACTTGAGGCGCCTTGAGGAGCAGGAAGCAGGAAAAGTGGCAGGCAAGTGTCGACGAGATAATGATGGCGAGCCTGGTCGGCAACTGAGGGCTGCGGTCTAGACTGGGCACATAGGCAGCATTATGGAAGCCGACGGGGGGTCCGGGGACTGGGCCGACGGGTCTGAATAGGGACAAAGACGCTGCGCAGGTAAATACAGGGCTACGTGCAAACGGTTGGTTTTGTGCCAGACGAGATGGAATTGGGACGAGATAGCGAGCGGCACATTTGGCTGTCGGTGCTTGTAGAAAAGGAGAAGCTGTTGACGAATCGACGGCGATGATGAGGGTGGGGTGGCGGTGGGCCGGGGTACCGTACTGGCGTACCGTATTGGCGTACCGTACTGGAGTACCGTATTGGAGTACTACCGTGGGCTGGTACTAGCCGGCCAGGCGGTAACTGGATGCGTCGACAGCTGCTGGCAGGAGGCGGCTGTCAGGCGTGTGGCCAGGCCTAGGCGTGTCGCTCAACCGTGTCGGAATAGTCCCTCTCAGCCGCGACATGGTTCTGCAAGAGATTGGCGGACGAGTGCTTTACGAGTTTCTCTTTGGAGCCGGGCCCTTGTGTTTGAGCCCTGGTAGCTTGGCATTTCTGGTGGAAATGACCTGGGTCAATGCATGCCACAATGGCGAGACAGCTCTGATTCCTCCGCTACGCCATACCGCCGGGCCGGGACGTTGCAAAAGAAATGTGGCTTGGGCTTGTCCGTGGCCGCCGCCGCCGCCTGCAAAGCCACACACCCACCCACACACACGCACACCCACCCACACACACGCACTCGCACTCGCACTCGCACAGCCACAGCCACAGCTACGCAATGACACAACAGGTAAGAGGCCGCTGAGGTCAGCACAATGCAGCCTCGCTGGGCGTTACAAGTGGCCTGTCGGCCTCCGTCGACAAATGGAGGCGACGGGCAGTCTTGCTATCCGACCGGACCGATCCTGATGCAACTGCCGCGGCGCCTTGTATTGACCCGTACTACCCTGTACATAGGCCAGCTGTCTATATGAGTTGCCCCCGTCGGCCCCGTCATCATTTCGCCCACTCGACATTTACAGCCAATTCGCGCCATGGAGCATCTTTAAGCACCCCTATCCTCATCATTTCACCAGTCGCCGGCCGCCCACACAATGGCCGGCATCGAGAGGCTCGAAGTCCACAGCAAGGCAAGTTCTCCTGCCAACGGCCTGCTGCCTCGTGCTAATCTCGACTCAGTCATACATTGTGCGCTGGGTGCGCGTCGACGAGGGTAGCACGCTGTCATGGAGTGTCCAACCGCACAAAAAGTCCATGTATGACTCGCGTCGCCCTCTGGTGCCTCTGTCCTTCTGACCTCGGACAGTAATTTTGGCGTTGTCAAGCACCCAGGCAATGGTGCGACAAATATCCTGGCCTCCAACGGCGAACAAGTCGATGCTGCTCATCTGCACCTCGCCTCCGATGGCAAGTCGACTAAGAGCTCGAAAAAGGACACGTCGGCCCAGCAGCTCTTGACTGGCAAGGGCTTCATCCCCATCCAGTGGCACGGCAAATGCGAGGCCGACAAGGTCTCCTTGGGAACCTATGATGTTCCTCCGGGCCAGGGCGGCATGTACGGCCTTGTCTTTGACAACACCTTTTCTAAGCAAACGTCAAAAACAGCCACCTTTGTCGTCCTGACATACCCCACCGGCGTCGCCCCCCAAACCGCTCACCATCTGCCCAATCTTCAGCTGCCTCACGCCCAGTCAAGTCAGTCGAGCTTGGGCAAGCTGACCAGTCCGCGCAACGAAGCCGGCCCCTCGACCTCTGTCGACAGCCTGCACAGCCAAAATGCCCGCGCTCGCGCTACCTCAACCTCGGCTCGTAGTGACATGATGGCCAGTCAGCAAACCTACCACGTTGGCACTCTATCCAAGAGGCGGCGCAAAAAGGGGCAGGGCTATGCGCGCCGCTTCTTCTCGCTCGACTACTCCACCTGCACCCTCTCCTACTACTATGACCGCAACTCGTCTGCTTTGCGCGGTGCCATTCCCCTCAGCTTGGCTGCTGTCGCCGCCGACGAACGCCGCAGAGAAATCAGCATCGACTCGGGCGCCGAGGTGTGGCACCTGAGAGCCCCCAACGACAAGGAGTTTCAAGAATGGGCTCGAGCGCTCGAAAAGGCAAGCCGCGTGGCCAGGGGAGCTGATTCGGGCCCAGAGCCGCCCAAGACTGGGCCTAAACTCACTCACCAGCACTCGAGACCGGCGCAAAAGGCAGACCAGGCTCAAGATGTTGAGTGGCAGCAGATAGAGGCGCTGGTCAGTCGTGTGGTTGGCACTCGAGATGCGCTTCGCCGCCTGACCAAGGAAGTTGCTGCCCTTCCTCAGCCGCCTGCCAGCGGACAGCATCTCTCGCCCACCTCTGCCATTACTGGCGACGATGGCTACTTTCCGCCTACCGTGGACAAGAAGCCGTTTTGGAGGCGCAAGTCGAGTTCCCAGGCCCTTACTCCAGTGGCGCTGCAACAGACTGCCCTATCGGCCATGGCTGTGCCTTCTCCCGACAGCGTCACCACTGCGAAGCGCACGAATAGCAACCGCGTCTCCAGGCACCGGTCGCGAACGTCGATGCAAGGGGAACAGTCCATCCACGACCACTGCGAGGCCTTGTTGTCAGATCTCGACTCGGTTGTCGGCGAATTCACCGCGCTTATATCCAATAAGAGGCGACGCATGGCGGCACCCACGTCTGCTAGTGGCGTGACGTCTCGTTTGAGCATTGATACCATGTCGACTGACGAGTTCTTTGATGCACAAGACAACAAATCGGCAGTTGTCAAGATTGACGGCAGTGAAGACGATTCGACGCATACCCGAGATGAATCCCCCAGCAACGACGGGTCTTCGATATCATCGTCTGATAATGATGAGGAGCCCACAAGCTCTCATGGCACTGGTCATTTGCATCCGTCAAAGCCCAAAAGCCTTGCGCCCTTGCCCATTGACCAGGCAGTGTCCCGGAGGACGTCAGTTCCGCCAACCACGGTGCAGCCGCCCAGTCTGATAGCATTCGTACGCAAAAACGTGGGCAAGGATCTGAGCACCATTAGCATGCCCGTCTCAGCAAACGAGCCCATTTCATTGCTGCAAAAGGTTGCCGAGCAACTCGAGTATGCGCAGCTTCTGGACAAGGCGACACGGCAACGGAGCGCAACAGAGAGGCTGCTCCATGTCACCGCCTTTGCCGTCTCTCAGTTTAGCAGCGGACGAGCCAAGGAGCGGGCAATACGTAAACCCTTCAACCCTCTGCTAGGCGAGACATATGAACTGGTCCGCACCGACAAGGAGGTGCCGGGCGGCTTCAGACTCTTGGTGGAAAAGGTACAGCACCGGCCAGTTCGGCTGGCCATGCAAGCCGACTCGGCGCATTGGTCCTACTCCCAGTCGCCAGCCCCTGGACAAAAGTTTTGGGGCAAGAGTGCTGAGATTACAACCGAGGGCCGCATCAGGGTGGTGCTCCGGCTGGCCGAGGGCGGAGACGAGTACTACTCGTGGAACGTTGCTACCATGTTTCTGCGCAACGTGGTCATGGGTGAAAAGTACGTTGAGCCTGTAGGCACCATGAGCGTTGTCAATGACAGCACGGGGCACAAGGCGAGCGTCGAGTTCAAGAGCAAAGGCATGTTTGGCGGCAGGTCCGAGGAGGTTCAGGTCGTGACACAAGCGCCCGACGGAAGCGACACGGGCAGCGGACTAACTGGTAACTGGACTACGGGGCTGCGGACAGTTGGGCCAGGCAAAGCGGCCAGCGAAGAGGTGTGGAAGGTGGGCAGCATGGTGGAAAATGCGGCGCACACATATGGCTTGACGCAGTTTGCTGCGGCACTCAACGAAATCACGGATATCGAGAAGGATAAGATGGCCCCGACGGACACGCGGCGACGGCCGGACCAACGGCTGGCGGAGCAAGGGCGGCTGGACGAAGCCGAAGAGTGGAAGCACAAGCTTGAAGAGGGACAGCGGGCGCGGCGACGCGAAACAGAGGCGCGAGGAGAGACATATAGACCGCGGTGGTTTGTCAAGGCCGAGGGCACAGCTGAGGGCGACGAGGTGTGGAAGATGCGCACGGGCAAGGACGGCTACTGGGAAGAAAGGGCGCGAGGGAGCTGGACAAACGTACCAGCTATATTTGAGGAGCCCGACGGGTGAAGACGAGCTTTTTTTTTTCTTTTTTTTTCTTTTTTTGCTTTTCTTTGCTTTTCTTTGCTTTTCTTTGCTTTTCTTTGCTTTTCTTTTTTGAACCGAGTCGTGTCACTGCAGCTTTTCTTGTTGGTTACCTCTTTACTTCGTCTGGTTTGATTGGAGGCAGGCCCAAGCGAATGACGATTGACTATGTGCAGACTGGCATGCTTGCTTGTTAGATAGAGTCGCGTTGTTCCAAATTCCGACGCGAGTCCAGGATATACTATTACTGATTGGATCTGAATAAGAAGGGGTTCATAGGTGAGACGGGAAGCCGTTGGTTAGCGCAGAGGCACCGAGCCGGCACCGGCCCCTGACGATCGGGGCATTCCAGATATTTGTTTAGGACAAGTGCTCGTTTTGCCGGCCATGACGTAGCACACATAGTAGCCAGCGACGGGAGAGCGGGAGAGGCTGCCTTGGCGAGGCCAAAGTGCACGGGTAAAAAGGAGGTGTCGAGCAGCGGAAACCTGGCATGACAGTGGTTTGACAGCGGCCGTGAGGAACAAGACAAGGTTTTGACAGTGCCGTGAAATGAGCAGATGCGAGTGCAAAGAAGAAGAAAATACGAGCTAGAGGAGGCATGGGTGCCTTGATGCGCAAAAAGTGTATAGCCAGTTAAAGGCAGTGTGCATGGCGGCGGGATATTACTAGCAAACAAAACCTTGAAATGTCGGCTACATGCGCCTTGGAAGAATCGCACAGTGCGCGCCTCTTCAGGGGCTGAGGCGTGTGCAAAGGCGGAATGTGGAACGCTACATTGGCGACAAAGACTGGGGCTAATAGGCACGATTCGCCCATGACTAAACACGTATCGACGTATGGCTTGCATCATGTCGTCTATAGCATTCTTGACTTATAATGACCTGGCGGGGCTATAGGTTCAGAATACGAATTTGAGCCTGTTGACTGAGTCAACAGCATGTATCCTTTTTGAGTCCCTACCGTCAGTAGTCGCATTTCTATAATTAACCCCGCGTCCAGCAAGCAGCGCTACTCCGTACAGTGCGTTTCGGCTCGACTCGCCCCAGGTCAAACGACTTTTCTTATTGGGTATATCTAATGTACATGTACACACATGCAGCATTGCGCGGGCCGCGCAGGCCAGGCGCGATTCAAGGTTCCCTCCTGCTTGGTGCCTCCTCTTTCTCCTCTCGCTCTCTTCAGCTTGCCCACTCCCACCTCGTCCTTTATTTCCCTTGACTTTTCTATTTCCTTCATCTCCTTCTCTCGACAGTCCGTTGCGCCTGGCCGGCTTTCCCAACCCATTCGTTGTTGGATTCTCTTTCTTTCTTGTCCTCTCGCTTCCCTTTATTCTACTTTTGCCCCCTCCACTCGCTCAGGGCTTCCCGCTTGTCCCATTCATACCCGTACGCCTGGACGATTATCTGTCCCACCTGGTATTCTTGTGTAACCCATCGTCTTAGATTTTCTTTGGCTCGCTCTTGATGCCCAGCTACATAAACATGAAGGGATTCGCATTGCTCTCGGCCTTTGCTGCCGTTGGCCTGGTTTCGGCCACGCCTACAAGGACTGAAAAGGAGCCTCTGACCAAGCGCGCCAATTTGCCTCCTGTTACCGTCTCTGGCAATGGTTAGTCTCCCTCTTATACAGGCGTCGCCGCTTAAACGGTTTGCTGACTGGGGTTCAAAAAAGCCTTTTGGACTGGCAAGGACCGCTTCTATATTCGCGGCATCGACTACCAGCCTGGCGGTTCTTCGGCCAATCTGGATCCTCTTGCCGACCCCGTCACGTGTGAGCGTGATATCAAGGCGTTCGAGAGGCTCGGTGTAAATACTATTCGTGTCTACGCCGTTGACAACTCCAAGGACCACGATAAGTGCATGCAGCTTCTCAATGATGCACAAATTTATCTGGTTCTCGATGTCAACAACCCCAAATACTCGATTAATCGCTCCAAGCCCGGTCCTTCGTACAATGCCAAGTATCTACAGAGTGTCTTTGCCACTGTCGAGATGTTTGCCAAGTACCCCAACACTCTGGCCTTTTTCTCTGGCAACGAGGTCATTAATGACCAAAAGGACACGGACAAGTCGGCCCCGTTTGTCAAGGCTGTCACGCGCGACATGAAGAACTTTATCAATTCTCGCGGTCTCCGCAAGATTCCTGTCGGCTACTCTGCCGCTGATGTCTCTCAGAATCGCATGCAGACGGCCATGTACATGAACTGCGGTTCCGATGATATGCGCTCCGACTTTTTCGCCTTCAACGACTATTCTTGGTGCAACACCGATTTGATGACATCCCAGTGGGACCAGAAGGTCAAGAATTTTACCGATTACGGTCTCCCCATTTTGTGAGTGTTTTTTTTTCTTTGTTGGGTTTTATCTTTTGAAGTTGTCGCTCGGACTGCTGACTGCTATTGCTATAGCCTGTCTGAGTGGGGATGCATCAAGTCTCGCCCTCGCAAGTTTGAAGAGATAGCTGCCCTGATGAGCAAGCAGATGACTTCTGTTTACTCTGGCGGTCTCATGTACGAGTACTCTCTTGAGGACAACGACTTTGGCATTGTCAAGCTCCAGGGCAATAATGTGGATGAGACGGACGAGTTTAACTTGTTCAAGAGTGCGCTCAAGGAAAACCCCATGCCAACTGGTAGCGGTGGTGCTGCATCGACGACACATGCCGTTAGCTGCCCCACCTCTGACGCTTCGTGGAATGTGAACCCCAGCCTGGTTCCCGAGATGCCTTCGCAAGCTGAAAAGTTTATGAAGCAGGGTGCGGGCAACGGCCCTGGCCTTAAGGGAGACGGCTCACAGGATGCCGGCGACAGTGGTATGTCTACTGCTAGCACCACTGGCGGCAAACCTTCGGCGACGCAGTCTGGAGAGGATAACGCTGGTGTATCGATGCACGGACCTATGGACAAGTCTCCATTTGTCGTGTCTGCCTTGGCCCTGTCTTTTACACTGTTTGGCGCCCTGCTCTTGTAAATTTAGAGAGGAGTTTGTTTTTTATATTTGTTTTTTTTTTCATTCTTTCTTGTGGTGGACAGTTGTCTGCACAGCCGGTAGCTGTTTTGTTTTAGACGAACCAAGGCGTGCAGCAATCGGCGTATAGCCTGCCTGTTAGAAAGATGAGGTTGCTGGGTGAGGGCAGTTATAATTTAGTCCATCAGGCTTTTCCCCCATGCTTAGACTAACAATGGGGCTTTTTTAATGTTGAGCTTTATATTGTAATGCAGCGTAATGTCCCCAAGGAAAACGTGCGGAGCTTGAAGTGCGGACTTGTCGAGTGCAACTGCGGAGTTGGAGAATACAAGGGATGAAGATGAAGCCCGTTGGAATTGAGCCGGCCAGTCACGGGACGGATGGAGAACTGCCTCGGCATCCGGGTGGACCGCTATAAGGGAGGCGACATGACGCCTCTATAACAGGGACTACCTCTGCCATCCGTATCAAAGGTATAACAGAAATCACTGATATATCTGGAAATAGCAGCAACACTTTGAGAATCTCACACGACCAATCATGTCTTCACCACAGCCTCTTACGGGATACAACTACGAGTTCTTCAATGTGGAGCAAGCAGGCGAGTGGGTAGCGCATCTCGAGATTAACCGACCGCGCAAGCTCAACGCCTTTTCGCAGCCCGTGTGGCAGGAATTCGGAAGGGTATTTGAGCAGCTGAGCAAGGACTCTAGAGTACGAGTCGTGGTGTTGAGCGGCGCGGGAGAGCGGGCCTTTACATCGGGCCTAGACGTGCAGGCAGCGGCCCAGAGCGGGCCATTGACGAGTAACGGCGAGGGACTAGATGCTGCGAGAAAGGCAAAGTCGACACGGGCGCACATTGAAGAGTTTCAAAGCTGCGTGAGTGCAATGGAGCGATGTGAGAAGCGTGAGTATTAATACTTTTTTTTTGGAAGTGGGGGGGGGGGGGG
>NJET01000077.1:39671-89153 GCA_002591415.1 Ophiocordyceps australis | reverse complement strand
TTTATATTTAATAAATATCTATTTAGCGCATAGAAAGTAGTTGTCACTAGACTTTTTTTTACCTTTTTTCTAGTACTTGGCTCACTACTAGTATCAACTGTGGATAGGCTAGTAGGTGGATTAGGTAGGCTTCCTCTAAGTAGCAGTACTATAGGACTACTTGCCAATCTCATACTATTGGCAATGTCCACTTCATCAACCTCGACAAGAGCTCAGCTCTCCAAAACTTCCTTCTTCTCTTTCCTTTAATCGCCCCATGGACTCTAGCAATCGAGGTCCCGACGACGCATCCCACCTCG
The DNA here is from genome assembly GCA_002591415.1 of Ophiocordyceps australis. Classification (NCBI taxonomy): domain Eukaryota; kingdom Fungi; phylum Ascomycota; class Sordariomycetes; order Hypocreales; family Ophiocordycipitaceae; genus Ophiocordyceps; species Ophiocordyceps australis. The sequence continues at coordinate 88,854 of NJET01000077.1, read as the reverse complement.
ATGCTGCCCTGTGGACTAGGCAGAAGCGAATCGAGATTCTCAGCGCTTGCCAATCACGGGATGTCGCTGCTCTAAGCTCTCTCGCTCAATCACGCTACGGCCTGCTCTCCGACTCGTTACGAAAAGCAGCCTGTGCGCTCCTTCAGTGCCACCCCTCCTCACACCTTGTCGAGCTTGCACTGACCTTGGCCTGCCTCATTACGAAACAGGGCCAATCTTACTAGGCCTCCCATTACCCCCGCCGCTCGGTGCCGATGCGCCTCCGGCTGCCGACGACGACTGGAAAGACCTACCTTGCCACAGGGACGAAGACCAGGTTCAACTCGATGTCAACCGCTCCTTTGTGTATTATCCAGCCCGTACGCGTGTATCCAAATTCTCTAGACTCCTATTATCGCTGACTTGCCCTCGCCGCCGTCATCTTCAACATACCCAGACCAGTCCGAAACTGAGCTCGAGCGTTGTAAACTAGACCTATCATGCCTCATCATTGAGGTTTTGCGTCGAAATCCCTATCTCTGCTACTTTCAGGGCTATCATGACATCTGCCAAGTCTTTTTGCTCGTTTTGGGGCCAGTCAGACGGGCCGAAGCCGTTGCGCGCCTCTCGGTCCTGCGCATCCGCGACTTCATGCTGCCTAGTCTTGCTCCCACCACTGCTCAGCTAAGACTGCTGCCAGATATCCTGACCAAGGCGGACCCTGAGCTGCGGCGGCACATAGCTTCTGTGGAGCCCTTCTACGCCTTGGCAGGAACACTGACAATGTACGCCCACAACATCGAGCGTTATCGAGACATTGTACGCTTATTCGATGTTTTGCTTGCCCGCGAGCCCGTCTTCACCATCTATCTCTTTGCTTGCATCGTCATGGACCGTCGTGACGAGGTCTTTGACATCGATGAGCCCGACATGCTCCAGGTGGTCCTGGCCAAAGTCCCCGCCGACATGGACATAGACGGGCTCGTTGTCAAGGCTGTAGCCCTCTATGATCGCTTTCCCCCTCAATCGCTGCCAGCGTGGCGTCAAATTTCAAAGGCAAGCGTTCTCAAGACGGCTAGAGACGTTTGCGACTGCGCTACTCAAACGCTCCAACAAGGCCGCGCCTACTTTCAGCGCCAAGTCAGCGAGCTTTGGTGGCTCAATACGCGCCAAAACATCCTCCTGGTATTCGGCAGATATCGAAGACCAGTCAGAGCCATTGGTATGGCCTTCGCCGTTGCCGCCGTTGCCTTCTATCTGCGACAGAATCCGGCTGCCATGCGGTACTTGACAAGCCTCTTTTCAAAATGAAGCAGTGCTAGCACTGTTCTAGAACCTTCAAAACAGTACCCACATTGACAGAGGCGAATTGCAGTGCGCCTTGTGCAACGAGTTGCAGTCAATTGAAATGGCATCATGACATTTCATCTTGATAAGCTGCTTTGAGCTCTTCAAAATGAAGCTTTTGCTCGGCCGCCAGCCTTCCATCCGCATCACCAATAATGGTGAGAACCAGAGAGTAGTTGTTGTACAGGAAACGCCGGCTCTTGCGCGTGTCGCTGCCAAAAGACTGGCTTTGCCGAAGCAAAAATGTCTCCATTTCGGCGCGCAGGCGCTGTAAGCTGGCAACCGTGGGCTCATCATCGCCAGCCTCAGCACTCAGGACAAGAAAGCCGTAGAGGAGCTGGGCAAAGCGCTGTGTGACCATGTGCGGGGCAGCCGTCATATTGGACTGGTCTGCTGTTGATCTCTTGGCTGGAAGGGTATTTCTGAGCTGCCGAACTGATTCACAATGATGGTCCATGATTATTTGAAGGCGCGGCCACAAAAGCATCGTGGTGGCGTTGATGTATCCATCAACAGCAGGGACACGCCGTCTTTGCAGCGTAAAAGCAAATTGCTGATTGAGACGAATACACAATAAAACACCCAGCGCATCAAATGCTTCACCCACCAGCGTCTTTGTTAATGCCCGTCCCAACTCAAATGTGGGCTCGAAAATGTAATTGAAGTTTTTGGAAATTTCGGAAAAAGACAAGGCAGGCGCGAAAAAGGCGGCCAAGAATGTGTACTCAGACGTTGCGTTATCAATGAGTGCCAAGTTGTAGTTTCTAAAGGGAATCTCGAGATAGTGAGTGGAATCGTCTTCCTCTGCTAGGTATGATGAGACGGCTGGTTCGTCTGCAGATCGGAGCACGTCAACTCGTCGCCCTAAGCTGAAGCCATCGTGAGGGGGGCCGGCGACGCGTAACGTGGAGCGCATAGTCGTCGTTCGGGACGTGTCGTCATGTCCAAGCATGTCGTTCTTGTCAATGGCGTGCAGTTTGATCTTGGACAAGGCCTTTTCATATCGACTGAATTGGTTAAGATAATACCATCGCATGGTATTCATGTAGGCTTGTGAAATTTCCTCCGCGAGTGTTGCGTGGTGTTTGTGCAAGAAGATGTACAGGTCTTTGAAGCGAAGAAAGCCTTGCTGCTGAATGATTTGAGCATTGATATGAGGGGAGCGAAGAGCCTTGATCTGAGCAACGAGAAAGTCACGTATGCGCTCAAGAGCCTAAGCAAGACACACAGAGTCCATGTCAGTGAAATCCACTAGTTGCATTGGAGCACCGGATACTGACCTTTTGGGTGAGTTTTTCCAATAGAGGCACAAGCTCCTCCACGGCCTTGCTGCGAGAAAAGTTGGTCACAGTGTCCTTGTTTTTAAGGAGCAAGGTCCGTCGATCTAGTTCAGCAAGTAATTTGATCCAAGTCTCATCGATATGTCCTCGGGATATCTTGGATATCGTCTCTGGGGAGACGCTGATTTCGTCGATTAGAGGTGCCAGAGCTGCCTCTACTTGAAGGCGGCTTTCGAGACGGCGACTTAGCGCAGTGGACCGGGTCTGCAAAGACTCAATGTCGGCTGACACGACAGCAAGATCATTACGAAAGCTGGTAAGGTTCGTCTCGACTGAGCTGAGAACGTCGTCGCAAGCGGCAATGGAGCGATGTAGGTCTTGAAGTCGTAGCTTATCCTGGTCGTCTGCTCAAGTCTCGTAAGCTAAGAGCCAACTCAAGGACCAAAGGAGCGCTTACGTTGCTGAGCTGTCCACGGCAGCCGCGGTGGTATATCGGACTGATCAGCAGTAGTTCCAGAGGACTCAACAAGCTGACGAAGGGATAGCCCATCAAAGTCTACATCCAGGTCCACGTCACTCTCGGTAATGGAGCTGACTTGTGCTTGGCCTAATAACTTGTCAAGCAAGTCCGGGAGATCCAAAGTATGAGCAGCGGTTGAAGACTGGCGCAGAGAGGAACCATTGAGTCTGCGCGGTGAAGGGAGACAAGACGCCGAAGAATCATCGTTTGAGGCGAGCGAGATGGACGAGCTCCTGGGCGACTGTCCTGGTCGCTGTGCAGTCACGTTTGGGCTGAGCGTATTCGACGTCCTGCGCGGCAACGGCGATCTGCTACCAAGCTGCTGGGATTGACCCCCAGCAAGTCGGTCGAGCCACATGGCTGACTGGGATGTTTTTGGGTGGCTGCCAGTTAGTCCACGATGGCCAACATGGCTGCTGCTTGATGGGCGAGGAATGCGGGCGACGATTTTCTAGCTGGAAGTCGAGGCTGGAGCCTAGTCTAGAATCTGACAATGAGCCCCATCAGGTGTCAGAGGCAGGTATACGTAGATCACTTGAGGGGAATTGGGAGCAGCAAGATGCGTACGAGGAGAGAGGTGGAAGTAATGGCTAGGTGGTTGGTGCTTGTCAAGTCGATCGAGTTGCTCGCAATTAGCAGTACTACTAGCAGTACTTGTAGGTGTTATAGTGCAGGTCGTGGGGTGGACATGAGTCAGCAGGCCCAGCAGCAGTACATGGCCTGCTGACCCAATCACACAGCCGAGAAAAATATTCGAGCGGGCGGGTGCGCGCACTGCACGGCATCTGTCGTATGTACCTTCGTCCCCTCGCCCACCTCGGACTTGTTGACCCTCTTCTTCTTTTTTTCTCCTCCCCCACCGCACGCCTTCTATCAAGCTGCAAACGTCCTTGCTCGGAGACACATCGCCTTTCTCCGCCTCCCTCCCTTCCTCATCTTCAACGAGTCCGTATTCTTGCGCTGTCCTTCATCATGGCTGAAGAGGTGAGTCGATGTGTCCTCCATGTGTTGCTGGCTGTCGCTGCGGCGCGTCAAATCACCCCGCATTGTGCCTCTTGCTGCCCCACGACGCAGAATTGAAACCAACGCCACTTCATTCTGTGCTTCCGTAACCAGCGCTCACCATGGTCTCTTGTCGCTAGAATTGCTTCTTCTTTATTCCTTCTGCTTTGATCCTGATATTGTGTGCGCATGACTGCTTCCTCTTGAAAGCGTTTAAATGGGCTGCCCGCTGACGCCCTTGGCTTCCCTAGCACGATGTTACCTTCGAGTCCGCCGACGCTGGCGCGTCTCAAACCTTTCCCATGCAGTGCTCTGCCCTCCGTAAGAACGGTCACGTTGTCATAAAAGGTCGGCCTTGCAAAATTGTCGACATGTCCACCTCGAAGACGGGCAAGCACGGCCACGCCAAGGTTCATCTTGTTGCACTCGACATTTTCACGGGCAAGAAGTATGAGGACCTTAGTCCCTCGACTCACAACATGGACGTCCCCAATGTGTCTCGCCGCGAGTTTCAGCTGGTAAGTCTTGGCTTTTACTCTCTTGTCGCGCTTGCTAATTCGCCTCGTCGAATCAGCTTGACATCTCGGACGATGGGTTCCTGTCACTCATGAGCGACGATGGTGTCACCAAGGACGATGTTCGCATGCCCGATGGTGAAATTGGCGAGAAAATCAATAAGCTCTTCAAGGTTGATGAGAAGGATACTAGTAAGCAGTTCATTATACTACTTTGGCGCATGGCATTGGACACCACGCTCATTGTTGAATCCCAGACGTCATTGTTCTTACCTCTATGGGCGAGGAGGCTGCTATCGATGCCAAGGAAGCTCCCCGCGCGTAAGCACAACCTGCAAAATACGCCATACGGGTATTCATGTGCAATATTCAATGCATGCTGGATGTCTGTGGCAGTGGTACAACCGACAGTTTTGAGTGGTGTATACAGTGAGTTGTCGGGACAGATGATTTGACGTGGAGGGCGTCTCGGCTATCTACCTACCCCCAGCTCCGAGTGTTCTTTCTTGCAAACTCCAGGCAGGACGCGCTCGTATTTGCCTCTGGGGTGTTGACTTTGCTCCAAGCTGGCGGTCGACTCCTACCGTAGCTATAGGACTGTGAGTCTGCAGCTTGGATGGTGGGGATTCGAGGTGATGAAAAGAAAAGAGTTGAAAAAATTGAATGGAGTTCTAGTTAGTATACAGCATCTTTTGCAGTACTTTCTGCGGAGACGCCTCCCTGTGTACGCCCTGTCGAATAATTGATGCCTACTTTGTCCCACAACTTTTGGTGATTAAATGCTTCATGATGCGCTGGCCGAAAAGATTTTTCCAAGATGTGCACTACCCATCATGGTAGTGGTGGTGAATCACGTACCTGATAAGGTGCTACAGTACTACTAGTTATTGGGTTGCTTGTGACGTTTGTGTCAAAATTCAAGGTATCGATTGACTCGAGGAGCAAGTAGTAGGGTATTTTAGGCAAGGCTGCCAAAAGGCTGTATGGATAGCTAGTATTTCTTGTTAGCCAAAAAAAAGCAGACTTTTTGGACTAAGCGAGAGAGCTTCTTATTAAGATTAGTAATCCAAGCTAGACTCTACATCTAGATAACATAGTGATTTTGCATCAAGTATTTGGTATAATAATGATTATTAGTAGTGAAATTATTTTTATTATTTAGCTTCAAGGCTTTAAGGCTTTAAAAAATAAAATTTATAGATTTTTCAATAAACTCATAGTCTTGAACAGTCTTGTTGAAAATTAAAAATTATATTTCAAAATATATTATGTGTATATTATGTAATATATGCTAGTAATATAACTTGTGCCTCGGCTGCTCTAATGCAAGTCTGCGAGTTTTAAATAGTAGTAATTTCTAGCTACTATATGATGGTTGCGAGTATGCGACTACTTGCTTTCTTCGTAGCCAGGTATTCTGCTACCAAGTAAGAGACTCATAAAAAGCCATTTGTCCATGCCTACAACACATGCGCTTGGCTGCCTGTCTGGTACATCACGGCACCTATAGCGGCTTGGGAGGCAAACAAGGATAAAACGCAATAGGTTCAAACCGTATAAGAACAAGCTTCTAGATAATGGCACAGACAGGCGTTGAGGGGAGGATGCCTCCGGGCGAAAGGTGCTATGAGTGTGGCAGCCAGAGATGGTACTTGCAAGACGGCGAACGGTTTTGCTCCAGAGGGCATCAGATTGAAGTGGGCATATTGAGGCACACGGACATGGAAATCTATCGCTAACTATAATCACAGGGTTTCACACAGTATGGTGCCACACAAGAGGACTTGTCGAGTCGGGTCGGGCGGGTGGCGCGGCGAAAGGTAGACAAGCTATCCAGAGAGCCAGATCGACTTAATCCATCACAGGGCAAGGCGCTGTATCTCGAGGCTCTTCAGCTGCTCCTACGGAGGGAGCTCTGGTGGCTGGTCCAAGAGCAAAACTTTCCATCGCAAATTGAAACAGTTGTCCGCCACTTGTGGGACCTTCGCATTCGAGGATCCGACTGTGACAATCACCGAGGCCAAATGGAAACTGAATCTGGGGGTGAGCCACAGTACTTCAGCTCCCAGGACCTGCCTCAAGTAGAGGATCAAAGAGTTTCCAAGACTGGATCAAGAATCCAGAGTTGGAATTCAGAGCGTGGCGAGCACTGGCCGCTGCCTAGTCCTTTGGATACTTTGGCACTCTGCTACCTTGGCTCGGTGCTCCTCAGGACGCCTTTTCTCATTGGCGAACTACTTTGTTGGACTAATGACGGCTCTTTGCCTTATCAAACGGCTGTGAGTTGGAAAAAACTATCTTGAGCCTGGCACAGGCTAATTGCTCTTCTTATGAAATCTCATGCCCGCAGTTTCAAGACTTGCCACAGGAAATGCAGTCTTCTTTGCCACTGCGGCACGCCAATGTACTCAAGCAGCTCTTACGACGTCAAGTCAAGGGGGAGCAGATCCATAGGACTATTATAAACCAGGTCCTTTCTTTCAATTTCAATTATGGTCTTAGATTTCCCGGCATCATGGAGATTCCATGTATCGTCAAGTACGCAGCCCTACTTGCCTTGCCAAGTAAGTTTCTTTCAACGTTGAAACTGCCCGGGGCGTGACTGACTAGACCACAGTCGAGACAGTCATAGTGACGAAGCGGTTATCGACCTTGTTGGATTGCCTCTGGGAATATCCGATTGATAAACCGAGGTTACAGCCTTTGGACAGCCCTGAAATACAGTTGATCGCACTTGTCATTGTCGCAACAAAACTGTGCTTCCCATTCAAACTCGGCGATCAACTAATCAAAGGCTTGCCGCTGTTGGATTGGGACTGCTGGAAGGCTTCTCTGGACGAGTCAAAACAGCACAAAGAAGCGGGTGGACGCCAAGGTCGCTTTGACCATGTCACGCCAAGCCAGGTAGTCAATATGTGCGACAGCGATTTGGATGCCTACTTTCAGCATATTGAAAGCATGGCGTCAATGCATAGTAAGCCGTGTGACTTGGTCGGTTGAGGAGAGTTGCTAACAGAAGAAAAGCCGAGAGCGGGTTGACGAGCCTATTTCCAAGCCAAAGAACCAGCACAGAGTTTAGCACAGAGCGTCATCATGATGCGTCAGAGGCCGCGACTGAAGCTCGAGCCAGTGATATACTGGGCCTGGCTTTGACGTTGCCGTCGGAAGATGATGCTCGTCACTCCGAGGCGGACTTTACAGACACTCATGATATATATCCCTCATTTCGAAAGGTCGAAGACTTGACAGGAAAGGCCCTCGAGCTGTATACAGCAGTCGCTGAGGTTTCAGGGCTGTCCATTGAGATGGTTATCAAGGCTGTTTATATGCAAGAGAAGAAGCTGCTAGCATGGCAAAACGCCAAGCCAGCTGTAGTGACTTGACGAGGACACATTAAGATGAAGACTATTTAGATCAATAAACAGCCAGGGGCTTCACGGCTCTCGTCCGTCCTCGCGCTTCTCCTACTTGTCTACCCTATACTATAACCTAGGTACCTGCGAATCAGTGCAGCTTTTTCATTACTCAGCTTTTTGCGCGTGGCACCTGCTAATGCTATCACGTGATGCATAGGGCTTTTTTGCAGCGGCTCTTCCAGGCCCCACGCGCATGGCTCGCGACCCTCTAAGCATTCAACTTCACATCTGGCAGCGTCAAAAAAGGAATCACCCAAGAGTAAGTACAATAGCCAAGATCCATGGCGTCCCCGTTTTGAATAGCATAATGACTTACCATTTATGTAGTGCAAATGTGAGGTCAACTCGTTTTCGAAGCGCCACCAAGACGAAGCACTCGGACGCTGACATTGGCCCTTAGCTTCGTCAAGACCCTGACGGGCAAGACCATCACCCTCGAGGTCGAGTCCTCGGACACGATTGACAATGTCAAATCGAAGATTCAGGACAAGGAGGGCATTCCCCCGGATCAACAGCGCCTGATTTTTGCTGGCAAGCAGCTTGAGGATGGCCGAACACTGTCCGACTACAATATCCAAAAGGTGGGCATAACTGAAAAACTAAAACGCACCCTCAACACCAGCGACGTTTTGTATTAATGGTCAATGCAGGAATCAACACTGCATCTGGTGCTCCGGCTCCGTGGTGGCATCATTGAGCCATCTTTGAAGGCGCTGGCATCCAAATTCAACTGCGATAAGATGATTTGCCGCAAGTGCTATGTGAGTCTAGACCCCGTTGCCATTAGTGTCTGATGCTTGCAGGTTGAGTTTGCTGACCGGATTGTTTGTTGTCTCAGGCTCGTCTACCTCCTCGTGCCACCAACTGTCGCAAGCGCAAGTGCGGCCACTCAAACCAGCTCCGCCCCAAGAAGAAGCTCAAGTAAACCAATCTCTTAGAATATTGGCGTCGGGTTTCTGGTTGGTCTGTTGGTCTGTTACGGACACTGGGAGGCATGCATCAAAAAAAGGACGTCTAGTGTGACTATGATGCACGCGAGCGCACGCACGCGCACCCTCTTGTGAGAAGCTCGACAGCCTACATGACACCAGAGAGGCTACGGAATCAATTGACAGCGAAAGCCTTGCGCTGAAGTGATTTTAGCATGTGTCTAGAGGCAGGAAACGACAATGGTCTGTTGTCTGCTAAAGATGCGACCAATTCTGAGTGCAGTGTTTTTTGCAACGTGAGACAATGACTCGTAGTTTGAATGCTGGACATTTGACTAGCTTCCACCCAAGTCTCAAAGGGCTCTAGAGCAAAAGCATCGAGTTGCAATGGCGGATATGCAAAGAGGGCAAGTAGTAGCTGCGATTTTTTGTAGCGCTGTACAATTGGCAAGACTGGTGACCAATAAGAGCACTAAGAGCGATGTACGGATTAATAGCGGGCCGACCAATTAAACAACCAGCTGTACCTTGGCCAAGCAACCATGGCAGATTAATGGCAGCCTGTCTGTAGTAGAATGCATACCCGAGTTGCTTTACGTTGAAAGTGATTGCAGCTCAAACTAGGCACGGCCTCGCCAAGCGCGGAACAAGGAGCAAAGTCGATACATCATGTCTGGGTCTGGCTATGATGCCGTGGTGGATGTGGACGATGAGGTTGGTGTGGATGAAGGCAGGCACCTCTATTTGACGAGTATACTGACGTGTTGCATAATCCAGGGCGATTTAGGACACACCGATCTTCGCGAGGACCTTGAATTCCACAACTCCAACTTTGACGATGCGGCGACGAGCACACGTAAAGGCGGACCCTCGTCGGGCCTCCCCCCCCCCGCGACCGCGTCGAACCCATCATCATCGTCGAAGCGCTTTCTCTGGACAATATCCTTTTACGCGCAATTCTTCGACGTGGACACGTCGGCGGTGCTATCGCGCTGCTGGGCGTCTCTATTCCCGCGCGCCAACTTTCTCGACGTGCTCGAAGGCAACCCCGACTTGTACGGGCCGTTTTGGATCGCAACAACCGTGGTATTGATTCTCTTCTTGGGCGGAACCATAAGCCAGTACCTGTCCATGACCAAGTCGACGCCCTTTGCGTATGACTTTAGACTACTGAGCGGTAAGACCAACTTGGAACCCATGGTGTGACAAAAGACTAGGCTGACAGTCCCCCCCCCGATAAAAGGAGCGGCGGGGTTGGTGTATGGCTATACTCTCTTCATACCCATTATACTCTTTCTTGCCTTGCGGTACTTTGGCAGCGACACGGCAAATCTTCTCGAGTGCTGGGCTCTGTACGGCTACTCCAATCTCATTTGGATACCAGTCGCTATCATTAGCTGGTCGCCCATTGAGATTCTCAACTGGGTCTTTGTGGGTATTGGCTTTGGCATGTCGGTGGCGTTTTTGGTGCGCAACTTGTACCCCGTCTTGAGTGCGACTGATCGGCAGGTCAGCAAGGCGCTGCTCATCATGGTTGTCCTTGTCCACGCAGGCCTGGCTCTAACCATTAAGATTCTCTTTTTTGCGCATGGCAGCCCTGTAGCAAGGGCGCCGGCAGAGGGCGGCCCAGACCAGCCGGCGGGCAATGGTGGCCCCGAAGGATTCTAAGCCGTGGCAGCCTCTTTTTTTTTGCTACACAATTTCTCGAGGCGGACTTGTTTGTGTTGGCTGCTCCTGGTCCCTTTTTTTTCTTTGGCAGACTTGACATGGGCCATGTGCAAGCTCTACACTGCACTGTAATAGAAGAGCATTCATCTGGCACTCCTCAACAGCGCAACCAAGTAACACGCTCTCAAACCTCTTTTTTTTGCAAAAAAACAAGTAGCACTCCCCCCCAATCTCTACGCAGCCGCCCCCTTGCCAGGCAGCCGCTCCACAGGCCCCCGCCTAGCCAGCCACTCATTCATGCTGCCCTTGTACGCCGCCACGTTTTCCCATCCCGCCAGCCTAGCAAGCCGACAGGCATGCGCGGCACGAATACCCGCAGCGCAGTAAAACACCAGAGTCTGGTTGCGCGGCGGACGCGCAAAGCCAAGCGTCTCGACAAAGTCGTCGTCTGACATGCCGAAACAGTCGGTGCGCAGGGCGAGCGACATGGGAATAACAAGGGCGCGGGGAATCTTGCCCGTTGAATCTACTTCGTCTGGCTCGCGAACGTCTAATAAAAAAATGTTTAGTCGATACCGAGACGCAGAGTAATTCAAGAAAAAAATATAGATTCAACAAGAAGAAGAAGAAGAAAGAAAATATAAATTTCAAAATCAAGCGACGCCTTTAACGTACCAACGAGATGGACATGAGCACCAGGCTGGTCAAGATGCTGCTGTACCCGCTCAAAGCTCCATATAGGCGTAGAATCAGCGTCGGAAACAGAGTACCAGCGACGTAGATGCCCTTGGCCGGGGCTATGAAGCGGCTGGCGTCGCAAAACTGGTATAGCTGCGGCGGGAAGCGGTGCGGCGACTAGTCTAGGTGAGACGAGATGCGGCAATGATGGGTAGAGGAGGCGGGTGCAGCGCGTGCGAGCTGCCATGGCCAAGACTTTTCTCAATGGGGGGAGCTCTAGTTTGGTTGGGTGGTTGAAGAAGTAGGAGTCGTGGTGGTTGAAGTAGTAAGTTGAAGCAATAGGTAGGAGTGGTAGTTGAAGTGGTGGTTGAAGCAATAGGTAGTCGTGGTAGTTGAATGGTAGTCGAAGCAATAGATAAGAGTAGTGGTAACAAGCAGGTTAGCATACCAAGTACACGTACACTACCCACCCCAGCAAAACCTCATCACCACCCAACCCATCTACTAACCAACTATAGCCCCCACGAGCCCAGAGTAGCAGCAGTCCTTTATTCAACATTTCTATAATGCCTTGGAATACCCCCCCTAAACAAACATTACAAAGGCAATATTTAACACGCATCACTCCTTTCCCCGCCCAATCTCATCATGCCGGGAGTGGGGGAAAAAAGGGAAAAAAGAAAAAAAAGTACCATGACAACTTGTGCTTGCTTTGCTGCCCCCTAGTTTCTCCATCGCCGTTCCCAAGACGATGCCTGGGCAGTCCTGCCCACAAGTTCAAACGCCAGACGCTCACTCTCATCTCGTGTGCTTCCCGCACAGCGGCCCTCTTTGACTCTTCAACAGCCAAAAACAAAAAAAAAAATTGCACACGCAAAAAAAAAGAAAAAAGCCCACGTCTTCTTCTCTAAACAACGTCACCGAAAAACATCATGGCGTACGCTCTTCAAACGTAAGCGGGCAATCGTCCTGGTGCGCTTCAAGTCAGCACCTTGGGCTACAACCGGGGGGGTCTGCTTTTCCCGCCCTCACCTTGGGAAAAATGGTGGCAAAGACTTTAATCTCCTCCGACAGAGGCGTGGCATGATGAGTCCACTTGAGAAGGACCGAAGCCTTGCCGAGAAACAGCGCCAGGTTGAGCTGGGCGTACAGCTGGCCCAGGCAATAGTGCGGACCGGTGCCAAAAACAAGATAGTTCTTGGCGCCCCTGGCCTCGGCATCACCAGAGTAGTAGCGATCGGGGTCAAAGTCGTCGGGCTTGTCGTACACGTCGGGGTCGTGAAGCGCCATGTATGTTGTGGGAACGAGCATGGAGCCTACAAATCATGGCAGCTCTGGTTAGTCTGACATTGGCCGTCACGGTTCCAACTTGCGCGCGCCAATAGACATACCCTTGGGAACGGTATAAGAGTCGGTTATAGGAAACGCCTTCTTGACCTCGTAGGGAATCATGAGGACGGGGGGCCGGTAGCGCAAAAGCTCCCGAACAACGGCGCGAGTATAAGTAAGGGATTCGAGTTGATCCATATTGAGCTCGGCGTGCAAATTGCCATTGCGAACCTTGAGGTTCTCGTCTCGCACGCGGTCAAGCACGTCGGGTCGCTGGGCAACGATTTGGAAGAGCCAAGTGGCGGCGCTGCTCGTGGCATCTTGCGAGGCAAAGAGAAAGGTAAAAATGGTTTGGGCAATTTCATAGTCGGTAAACATGCGCAGCAGGGGCGATGGCTTGTCGCCCAGAGGCGCCGAGTCTTGCTCCTGAGCCCTTCGCCAGCGCTCAGACTCTAGCATCTGCAGAATCCAGCCGTCCATGATGCAAGTCACATCGCCGCCAGCAGCCATGCGCACCTTGCTCTTAGCTGCGCATTTTGCAAATTCGCCCAGCACCATGTCGGCCGCCTTTTTGCCATACCACGTCTTGGTATAGGGCACAATGATGGGAAAGTTTACAAGCTCAAGGGCGGCCGTGATGAGGTAGTAGTCGTCGGCAATCTTCTTGATGGACTCGTTGGACATGTAGTGGCCGACAAAGGTGCGGCACGAGACGGCGCACATGAGCTCGCGAAACTCGGCCATGAAGGGCACAGGCTTTCCGCCATTGTGCCGCGTCACATTGACAAACTTTTCAAAGTAGCGCTTGTACACCTCTTCCTGGCCGGGCAGATACGACTCGAGAGCCTTGCGGGTGAAGAGGCCATTGAGGCCTTTGCGAAAGTCGACATGGGCCTTGCCATCGAGAAAGACCCAGTTATCGTGGCCAAGGAGCTTGTGAGCAGCATCCACGACACAAGGCTTGACATAGGCCGGTGAGTTGAGCACCTTGCGGGCCATGTCTCGCGTCGAAGCAATCACGACAAACCTGCATTTGCCAGTCAGCATCTGCATGGCCAGCCAAGCAAAAAGGGGGCTGCGGCGGCGAGTACTTGTGGAAGACGGAGACGCAGCTCAGGGGCCCGCTGGCCCATTTGGAGTAGTATTCCTCAAACTTGGGATTTACAGACTGTAAAAAGGGGCCGATAAAGGGAAGCTTCCACGAGGGGCCAGCAATGGAGCCCTTGTTGATGATGTAGCTCACTTGTGGCAGCCACGTCGGTCAGTTGCAAAAGCCCTCTCCCAGCCCATTCAACCACCACAACAACGCACCTTGATCGTAAACGACGCACATTGCCACCAGGGTCAAGAGCAGCGCCCAGGGGCTCGTTGCGCCGAGGGCTCGGACAACGTGATCCACCTGCACAGGCAGAGCAATGCCGCCATACTTTGAGCTGGCAGTCAACGAGTCCAGGACAGAGGCAGAGTGGGCAGTCGCATTGGCAACAGCGGCAGAAGCCATTCTCGGGGCAAGTCGGAGACCAAAAGAAATGGCCAACAAGTGTCTGCAAGGGAGCCGCGGTTGATCAAGCAGGCCAGGTAGAGAATGGACAAGGAAGAAGAAAAAAAAGGATGCTTGTCTAGGCTTTTTGGATTCAGTGACAACGACGCATCAATCTATTTCAAAGAGCAGCGAGGCGAGACAAAAAGACGACGGCACGGGTGCCAAGGACGCTTCTAGGACACACGACAAAGGAGACGAGGCCAATTCGAGAAATGAGCGCGGCGGACAAGGAGAATGAAGCAGAGAGTGTAGGATCCGACGACGCCGAGACTTGTCGAGAAGGCGCGGAAAGAAAGCAAGCAATCATGCGCGACCGAGGATTGTAATTTTTTTTTTCCGGGGCTGAGTGGTTTAAACCAGGTAGCGGCCCTAGGGGCGGACTTAGTAGGGGACTAGAGGGACTTTGGCTTTCCCCCCTTCCCCCCTGGACAGTAGCACCTGGGGACCTGTTGGGTGCCCCTGTAGCCCGTAATTAAGGGACTTTGTGTGACGGGACTTTTCATTAGCAATATATCCGGGGGGTCACCCAACCCAGATGCGAATACAAATACGAGTGCGAACACGGATCATATCGGGCCGGTGCTTGCTAGGGCTGATGTCTGCATGAGTGCACTGGTACAAAGACCTAGATAACAAGCCGTACCAACCCCGCAGCAAGACAATATCACCCAGCAGGTAGTCGCTGACGAGAAATGGGCGCTGCTGACCTCGGTGCCCCGCGCGGCTCTTGTTTCACGAAAATCCCAGACGTCATGGGCAATCCTCCCCAAGCCAAAGACGCCCCGTATAAATAATCAACTCGAGCGGCGCGCCATGCCATGCCGCCTCTTCTCCCCCACCACGCACCCAAGACGAGCATTCACACTCTCTGCACAAGACTCAAATCCAAAATGCCTAGCTACATTGTAAGCCCGGTCCCCGCGACACGAACAAGGACGTTTTTTTTTTTCCTCCCCAAAACTCACTACTTATTCAGGTGACGCTAAATGACGATGCGACGCCCGAGCAGTTGGCAGAGTAGGTTGAATGCTGCGTCTGGCAAGGCAGGCCCCAAGCGCTAAAGCAAAGCCCTTTATTGTTTGGGGACCAATAGGGCCAAGAAGCATGCAAAGGAGCAGGGAGGCACCATTGGACACGAGTATGACCTCATCAAGGGCTTCTCGTTAGTACCGCCTGCGTGCTGGCTCTCGCTTGGGCGGGTGTCTGTTGCTGACTTTGGCGGCGCAGCGTTTCCTTTCCCAGTGATGCGGTTACGACGCTAGAGTCGATTAAGAATGTTGCAAAGGTGGAAAAGGATGGAGTCATGACGACGCAGTAACATGGTGGTTGCTCTTGCGAGGGATGCCAAGTGCGACATGGTTGCCTTTTGGCAGCTGCATTGTGGGTGGATTTAGGTGGCGGCAAAGTTGTCAAGAATATCTAGACCATGGCAAGTCGAAATAACCAGTATGAATCTGAGAGAGATGACGGTATTCGCGACGGAGGGGGAGCTGGGTTGGATATAAATCTAAGAAGAATGTCGTCAGGTGAAGCTGGAGCTAGTCTAGCTGCCCCTATAGATGCTATCACGTAGTTACATCAAGGCCACTTTCTTTGTCATTGAAACATGCTCATCTTGTCGGGTGCCTTGTGAATAGTAGCAAGTCTCAATGAGCTGTAGGGTAGTCTGCATCGACTGCGAGCTTCAATGTTGATGCGTCTCTCCAGCCGCACCCATGACTACCCTCTTCACGCTCCATGCCATTGCGCCAGGCTGCAGACATGCCAGCGCCATCATGAGAGGCGTGTCCCGCGGCTTGTCGACAGCCAGCCTGCTGCGCTGGTCGCACTGCCGCCACCGCTCCTCCTCTTCCTCGCCCTCACCACCCCCATGCTCATCTTCATCCTCGCCTTCACCACCCCCATCCTCAGCTTCATCCCCGCCTTCACCATCTGCAAGCTCAACCGTCTCAGACGCTCAACTCGCCTCCCTTGCCAGCAAACACCAACACCACCTCACTCTAGCCGATTTAGTCCGGTATCAAAACCACACCCCATCCCCCCCTCCCCACGCAACAAACATTACTGACTCCCTCTCTCCCTTGTCCCAGCTACGGCCGCCCTCCCCTCTCGCAATCCTCCCTCCTCGCCTCTGCCAACTTTGCCCTCTCGCTTCTCCCCATTCGTCTGGCCCGCCGCATCCAAGCCCTGCGCAACCTGCCCTACATCGTCGTGTCCAATGCAAACATTTCCCGCATCTACGACAATTACCTCCACTCCCTCTCCATCCTCCTACCCTACTGCCGCGCCGCCGCCACGCACCGCCGCCCAGCCATTGCCTCGCTCGACGACGAGGTGGCCTTTACCGAGGTGCTGGCCGAGCTGGTGGCTACCCACACAGACACCATTCCCGTCTTGGCAAAGGGCTTTCTCGAATGCCGCCGCTACATTGCCGCTCCCCAAGTCACCCAGTTTCTCGACCATCATCTTCGCGCCCGCATCGGCACCCGCCTCATTGCTGAGCAGCACATTGCCTTGCACTATAGCAGCCAGCCCCTCGACACGGCCTCCGGCGCCTCGCACGTAAAACCCGACCCTTGCTACGTGGGCGTCATTGACTCGGCTCTGCGGCCCGCCGCCACTATTGACTCGTGCGCCGGCTTCGTTGCTGATATTTGCGAGCTGCGCTACGGCTCGCGCCCCCGGCTTCTTGTCGACGGCGAGCCCGACGCCACCTTTGCCTTTGTTCCCATGCACCTCGAGTACATTGTCACGGAGCTGCTCAAGAATGCCTTTCGCGCTACCCTCGAAAGCCGCTCCAACGAACCCATTGTCGTCACCATTGCGCCAGAACGCCCGCTCAATCACCATCACCTCCGCCTGCTGCCCGACGCCCTCTCCACCTCGTCTGGCTCCTTGCAAGACAATGCTCCCGGCGTCACCATTCGCATTCGTGACCGTGGCGGCGGAATCCCTCCCGACATTCTCCCCCATATTTGGTCCTACTCCTTCACCACCTTTACGCAAGACGACAGCCTCTCCTTCCCAAGCGCCTCGGCATCTGCTTCCATTGACGGCCTGGGCGTAATCAGCTCTGCTGGAGCTGGTGGAAGCTCCATTGCCGGCCTGGGCTATGGCCTGCCCCTCAGCCGAGCATATGCCGAATACTTTGGCGGTGGCATTACCGTCCAAACCCTCTATGGCTGGGGGACCGACGTCTATCTTAGGCTCAAGGGCGTTGGCACCATTGCCGCATAGTAGTAGTAGCTCATTGCTTGTCCCCTTGTACGCTCGGCTAGAGGAACTGGGGAGAGACTAGTCTTGCAAGGACACATGCTGCCGTTTGCTAGTCATTAAGAATTTGTCCCATTACTACCAGGTACCTAGGTAGGTAAAATGTGCACATGGGGTGCAAGCTTCCAAGCCATGATGCAATGCAAGCATTATAGAGGTCAATTTAGCCATGAAGCAGCGGCCTGTTTCCCCCCCCTTTGGCTGAGAAGAAGAAGAAGAAGGAAAAAAAACATGCCCAATCAAAACAGTGCGCAAACATGCTGATAAACGCCGCCAAGGTCAAAAGAGTAATACAGCACCTCTTGGCCAAATTCTTTTTCAAATTAACAACAGTAGAGTTCTTCTCCCAAGAAAAAAAAAGGAGCGAAAAATAAAAAAAAAAGGACTAGAAAAAGAAAGAAGAGCAGACAAGGAAAAAAAAGAAAACGCGCAAGGAGGGCACAATACCAGCTCCTGGCCGTTACATCATTTCGAGCTCCCGATCTATTTGCCGGTCCATAAAGGTTCGCCGCTCGCCCACCAGCTCCGTCTGCAGTCGCTGTTCAACCAGCGCGCGGACCTGCTTCTTGGTCACCGTGTCCAAGTCAACCTCGCGCAGCACAGACTGAATAGCCTCGACAATGGCATTATCATCTGCCGGCACATGGCCGCGCTGAAAGTCAAACGAGGCTGTGGAGCGCATAGCCTCGTGGCCCAGGGTCCCGCGACCCCCTGCAAAGCCCAGGGCCGACGATGAGCGCATCGCTGCACTCGCGCCCGACGGAACCATGTTGGACTGGCTGCGCATGTGCATCATGCTGGGCCGGTTCATGGGAAAGTCTTGATAGGGCGACTGGCTGCGCTGCACGTCGTGCATGGCGGTGCCAACCGACATCATGGACTGGCGGCGCATCGACATGCCTGCCGCCTCGTGGTACGAGGATGGGTTCATGTGCGAGGCGCGATTCGGCGCAGCAAAGCCCGGCGGCGAGACGGGGGGCATAAACGAGTTGCGTCCACCCATGCCAGTCAAGACGGAGCCCTGGGGCGCCGCCGAGTAGACAGACTTGATTTCGTCCATTTCATACTGGTCTCCGTATCCATAGTCTGGCTTCTCCTGGTACCCGCCGCGCCGACCAGGCAGATTGTTGGCAAGCGCATAGTCGTCCCAGCGCTGTAGCGGAATTGCCCGAGGATCAAAGCCTTCGTCGTCAACAGCGACAACCTGCTTGCTGCCCTTTTCCCCAATAACAACCCTCGTGTTGCCCCACGAGAAGTTGTCCTGGTTCCAAAACGAGTAAATGGGCAGGATAAACGAGTAAATGGGAAAGGCAATAATGTAGATAATCATCCATCCAATGTGCTGCCATTGCCGCTTGAGAATAAAGACCAGGGCCTGCAGGCCATAGACGGCAGCCAGCATCACAATTGAAATGAGCGGAAACTGTCCCGTGTGGGAAGCAACGCGATAAATAAGATATCCAAGATAGACGCAAGTGGCCGGGAGAATAATGGTTCCAAAAAGGTCGATAAAGACAACGAAGCGCATGCTAAAGCAGCAAAAACCACACATTTCCTTGAGGCGCATTAGTTCGACTAGATTGTGAATTGTCGAGTTGATCCACCGTCGACGTTGAGAAACCAAGACGCTCCACGATTCTGGCGCTGCCGTTTTGCACTGGGCATCGGGGACAAACTTGTATGCCATGTAGGGAAAGTGCTTCGTCATTAGTGTCGTTAGATATCGATCTTCACCAAGCGAGAGCAGATTCTTTTGGTGTAGCGTATCCACGTCGCATACGCTGTATTCCTTGATGACGGCATCGGATACAATGAGCGGCTTGCCCTTGTCCGCAGTCCTTAGCCGGTACATGGAGAAGCTGGGACCGACATGATTAGCAATTTGTGCCAGGAGCCGCATCTGGCAGACAGTTGCGTAGTACATACCATCCGGGAAGACAGGTGACACTGCCAAACAAGGATTCAAAAGCCTTGGCCAAGTGATGTGAGATGAAGTATTCGTACACTTGAATCATCGTGGTCCAAGACTTTTCGTCATTCTCGAGGCTCGTTTCGCCGCAAATTCCAGCAATCTTGGCATTATGCGCACAAGCCGACACCAGCCTATTAAGCGAATCTTCACTAACCGAGGTATCAGCGTCAACCATGAGGAGATACTCGTAGAGCTCAGGATCCACGCCAATAATGTTGTTGATTTGATGAAACATTTCCAGCTCCAAGGGACTCATGGGAGCGCGGTGATGAACGCGGTTAAGGAAGCTCATGAGGAGAATCTGCGAGTCACGCTTGCCTCGATTGCCCGGCTTGGGGCGCGTCTGTTCCGACTCCTTGCCAACCTTGACAACAACCAGATATGGCACCACGTTACCCTCGTACTCGTATAATCCGGAATAGACCTTGCCATAGTTCAACTGCTCACTTCCGGGACCGACCGACTTGAAGGGAAGGGCCGGCGGATCAACCTTGGGGTCCACGCCCAAGATGTCGAGAACAATCTTGGGAGTTGGTCGATCGTTGCCTTGCCCAACAATGACACCATCGCAAATAACGCATATCAGCTTCCTCTTATTATCGTACTGGAGAGCCGTGAGTGAATCGAGCGCCTTGCGCAGCGAATCCTCGCCTTCGGTATACGCCGGCACCTGGCAAATGACAAATTTATCCTGGGGCGAGGGCCGGCGCTTGGAGCTAAATCGAAGAGCCGATACAAACTTGATGAGCACCACGGCGCAGACAATAATGGTAAAGGCCAACAAGATCCAGTTGTTGACGGTACACCTCGGTGTATCACGAAAGTCCGTCATGCCCTTGTAAAAGACGCGCTGAATGCAGAGCCAGCTATTCATAATCTTGGCGTGCTCGGTGGAATCCGATGCCGAGTCCCGAATGACATCGTCAAGGAGCTTCTTGATGTTTTGGCCCGGATTGTTTCTCCACACATCGCTCACCTTTTCATGGAGAAACTTGTAAATGTCAGTATTGACAAAGATGTCTTGTGTGTGGAAGTAGTCCGTCAAGTCGTATATCTTGTCGTCATAGCGAGCCCACATATGCTGCTCGTCTTTGCCAGATGACTTGACATGCTTCTCGCTAAACACCAAGTCGCCGTGGTAGTATTCCTTGATGGTTGGCTCAAAATTGGCCCAGTACCAGTCAGCATTGTGGAGTGCACTGGCAGGATTTGGTTGATAAAAGCCAGATGTATGGACAGCCGTGGGGTTTTCAGGCGTGCTATTGGGCTGCAGTCGTGTCGTTTCCTTGATACCAAGCCCTTGGCATGCTGTATTGAGAGTAATGGGAAAGTACTCGTCCATGTCGAGGCCAGCCAGCGGCTTCATATTGTCAGCCGTTGTCTTGATATCCGTGTCGCTGTGCTGCCTTCGCCAAAAGTTTGATATATCGTAGACCCTGCCGTGGATGCTGACCCAAAAGTCGTCTTCGCCCTGATGGAAGCCCACCTCCTTGGAGTTCCAGGCCTTGTCAAAGTTGGGACAGAGAATGCGGCCAAAGGCAACAATCCAAAAGATGATGACGGCGTTGATGAGCAAAATCAAGAAGCACAAGACCAGTTTTTCGCGCCAAGCCATGCGCACGTCAGGCCGGCGCATTCTACCAACAAAGCGAAGCAAGGGAGAGGGAATCCAAAACGTCAGGGCCCAGACAATCCAGACCCAGACGCGACGTCCAAACGAGATTTCCTTGGTCTGAATGTGCTTGTTCTTGGCCACCTCGGGGTCAAGCATGCCGGTAAACTCGCCTTCTTCGCTATAGTAGACATTGCTCTTGTATGTGTCGCCCCTGTTGCCTAGCCCATAGTCTCCGTTGCTGACATTGCGAGTCGTCGTTGGCGCCAGTGATGATGCCGCCGTGTGCATCGGATGGAGGCCCAGCTGGCTGGCATTGCCCTGGCTAAAGCTGCGCTGGTGTGTGACTTGATCGCCGCTTCCGTTGAATCTGCCAGCGTCCAGCCCTGAAGGCGCAAAGTAGCCACTGCCGCCTACCGAGTAGCCAGTGTCGAAGCCAGTCCCAAAGGGATTTGCCGGCATTCCATGTACGGCGGCTCCAGCATTCTCGGGCTTGAGGTCCAGCATGCTTTCTGCTTCCCACCAGGCGCCCTCACGCATCCACACGCGTTCCTTGCCGACAAAAACCTCGCCGTTGCTCCACCCGCGTTCCAGGAGCCAGCTCTCGATGCCATCTCTACCGTCCTTGCAGCCAAGAGCCGAATATCGCTGCACAAACTCATCCACGTCGAAATCAGCAGTAAAGTCGAGACACCGGTTTCGGCGATTAGCCCACTCTGGCAATCTCCAGGAACGAAGCTGGCGCGAAACTGTGCCCGCAGACCAGGCTGAAGTGATGGACGGGAGTGTCGCCAGCTGTGAAGGCGAGTCGTCGGTAGGATGCAGAGACAAATGGTACCACAAGCGGTTCGAGCCAAGCACAGCGGGCAAATCAAACCTGCCAGCGCGGCCAAGATTGATGCCCTCCCCGGCAATTGGGAACAATAGCTTCTTGAGGAAACCGTCCTCCTCGGCCACGAAACCAATCTTTTCGAGCACCAGCTCCCTCTTTTCCAGCTCGAATTGTCGCTCTCGGCCCTCGGGCCCCGTCATAATGCCCAAATCGGGAGCTACTTCAGAGACTGCCTGTTGCATCTCACGCAGGACCGATGAGCCTGCAAGCGATACCTCGACACCGTCACTAATCATCTCAGCATTGATGCCTTGCGAGTCGTCAAAGATGGAACGCATAGTGACAGCTTTGCCGAGGGTTGTCTCTGGAATCTCTACAACGGTAATGGAAACTGTGTCGACATTTTGCTCGTCCAGGACCGGTGACCGAGAGCCGTGACCGTCGAGCGACTCATCGCCAGCCCTCACGCGATCCATTTGGGAGGCAATGGCTTGATTTGCCTTGGAAATGACCCAATCCACCAGCGACTCGTAGAGGCCACCGACAAAAGTCCAGCGGTCCTCGGTGCTGCATTGGTGGTGGAGAGCCTCGGGTTCAACGCCAAGCAGACCGCTGACATCTTCGCAAATGTCGGCCAGCGCATCCGATTCGATGTTGTAGTCAAGTGTGTTGCCCAACTTGAGAAGTCCGGCTAGAGTAGAAATTAGATTACGGTGAGCAGAGCCCTTGATGCCAATGTCTTTGAGTGCTTGGCGAAAATCATCGGCCGAAGCCGCGTCGTCAGCAGTGGGAAGGTATGGAGGCGGCGAGTAGGTGCCGGAGCGAGCCAGCAGGGTGTATGATGAAGGATTGTTGAGCCCGAGAAACTCGCGTTCTGCGGGCGTCGAAGCCGATGTGAGCAAATAGTAAAAGACATCAAAGGCGCGATAGCCTGCCTCGGCTGGGATATTGAGCAGGCCATTGACGGTGTCGATGCCGCCCTGAGAGAGAGCCAGAGAGGCGGCTGTTAGGTTTCCAGTCAGGTTTAGAGTCAGAGTGACGCCAAGAGCGGCCTGCCTGGGCGTAGAGGGGTTATAGGGCGTGATGCATCGAATAAAGGGCTGGACAGCGTCCAATGCATTGTGAAGAGTTGAAGGAATGGCAAAGGGGAAGCTGGATAAAAAGGGTACCAGGAGCGAGGGAGTGGAGCGATGAAGGGAGCTGAATCAGAGTCAGTGGCATGCCTTGGGTCTAAAACGAGTGCGTGGGCCGTCTACCTCAAGATGATGCAGCCGTCTTCGGCGCGACGGCGTGCGTGTTCCCAGGCGCGAGCAGCCAGCGAGGCGTCAACAGTTGGACCGCCACGAGCGGCAGTGAGCCAAGTGTTGACGACAAGGCTGGTGCTGACATCAAGCTGATGGGCCTGAGAAGACAGGTAGATGTTGTGGATGGCATTGAGCAGGGTAGTTGTCGAGACTTGAGCAGTCTGGGGGCCGCCTGGGCGAGAGCCGACGGGAGAGTCGGAGGCCAGTGAGAACATGGACATGCGAGAATTGGCCATGGCGAGGCCGGTGATGCCCTCGGGGGGGACAGCCACGGCAATTGGGAGGGAGCGAGAGCCAATGGACAAGGGGGCCGAGTGACTGAAAACAATTCTGGGCTGTCTTGACAAGCAGCGATGTAACAGTCTTGTTTGGTGTCTTGTGTGTCTTTTGGACAATTGTTTGTATTGGTATTAATGTCCGAATCTGTAGACTGGACACACGACCCCCTTAGTCAAGAGGGGAGAAAGAGAAAGCGGTACAAGAAGCGAGAGACGGGTAGCCAGAGGCCAGCCAAGCGAGGACACAGTAACGACGGGGGGAAAAAACGGCTGGCCCTCGCGGAGAATGGAGCTGTAGTCGCGACCGCTGCAGCAACAGGGCTGGAAAAAAAAAGAGGTGATGGGATGGATGGGGAGAGCAAAAACGCGGTGCAGCAGACACGGGCCCAAGGAGCCAAGCCAGAGATGCAAGACTTGGCGCCCGGGCGGGAGCGGGGCCGTGGATGGTGAGGTACTGCTACTAGCCGGTATGCGAGGTGCAGTCTGGAGTCGTGTACTGCTACCTTGGACAAGTGTCATGTATGCGGCGGCAGCTCTGGCCTCACAGCCCGTATATTGTGCGTCGACTGAGCCGCGCGCCTTTGTCAGCGTCGGGAGCCCCTGACCAGTGGCAATGCATGCAGCACTACTAGTGCTTGTACTAGGTGCTTGTACTAGCAGCCATAACCCTCCGACTAGTACTATAAAGACTCGGAGCCAGAGGTGGGCAGGGGATACAAGCCATTCAGGTCCTATTAATACACGTTTTATGCGTACGGCATAGCCTCGTGGCAAAAAGTTTTACGGAAACATGCAACCAAGAGGGACAGCTGCATTAAATACGAAGCTTGCATCTTGTTATTTTGTTTCTGCTCGGGCCTATCACAAGAGAGACTCTCGTATTGGAGGCTGCGCCCCAGCCGTTGGGTTGGCTGGAGCTTACAAGGGGCTTGACACGAGCAAACAATTTTTAATTTTTTTTGCTTCGTTGACGCAGGTAATCCACCGCTCAAGCCAGGTATGCTCAGCACGCGGGGGGGAGGGACGGACCAGGATTTCTTGGTGCTACTTTAAATAGCCGGATTCCTGGACACATGGGGCAAAGACTCATGGCACAAAAGTGGGCAAAGGACGCTGCAATTTCACTTCATCACACCCGTCATCGAATGCGTCTTGCACTGCATCTATTTGCCTTTTGAATCGTGCCCCATTCCAGTTGGTACCAGGTCCGAGACAAGGCCGTCTTGTGCACGCAAAAGAAAAACCATTTGAGAAGAAAAAAAGGTTGCAGGGAGACGGTTCGCCAGCTGAAAAGATCAGCGGTGCTTTTGCAACCCAACGGATAGGCGATGCTCGGGACCCCAGGTACCTTTTACTAGTACCTACTACTAGTTAGGCACCTATTTAGAGATACATGCCTCTGATACTGAGTGCCACTACTATCCAATGTACTAGCAGCGGGTCGACTACCTACAGTGTATTCCGACTAGTAGTGGATCAAATGACATACTGCAACGACATGAGTCCATTCCAATATGGCGCAAACACGACTTTTACAGACATACATTAAACAACCCAGCCACTGGTGTCTGTGTTGAGCCCCCGGCCAGGCCATGGCTGCGACACTGAGAGTCACCACTAGCAAAATTAGAGGGCTACATTAGGCCTTGTGAATCATCTTGTTACCACTGCACCGGATGCAGAGCCTCGAAAGGGGGCCGTCTGCAGTCGCAACAGGTGCGGTGGGACCATCTGCTAGCACGTCGCTGCATCCTTGCATTTACATGTACCTGCCTACCACGCACTCTAGGTACCCCCTACACGCCTCGCCTTGTGCGCCCGCAAACCATGTGATGGCGTCGGTACCAGTACCTCGTGTGCGCATTGCTGATGCACCAGTGCCAGAGAACCATCCATGCGGCACTGCTAGGCCTGGGTGGCTGGCTGAGCCCGATTCCTGATCGCCAAACCAGGAGAGGGTCGGCTGTTTGTGCTCTTTCCCACCACTAGTACTACCACTACTACTGCTATTATTACCACTACTACTGCTACTGCTGCTGCTGCTGCTGCTGCTGCTGCTGCTGCTCCTACTATTAGTCGTAATCCGCCCAGGCAGAGCGGCAAGCACAAGCAGCCAGCCCTCTCCTTTTTGCGCGTCCGGCTGCGTTGCCGAGTTTGGCACTCAAAGCACCGTTGCAACAAGCACGACTGCCATATCTCAATTGCCCATTCGCTTCGTCGTGCATCCTTTTGCCCCAGCATCACGTACATCTGCCGCTCGTTGCGTTGCCCTGCAATCGTTTTGGCCGTGTGCCTCATCGTCGGCTCGTCGTTGAGCCGAAACTTGACTCCAACTCGACGCAACACAATCTGCCGCTCATTTGCTGCGCCGGTCTAGGGACGAAAACAAGAAGAGAAACACGGCCCGAGGGCCAAGACTAGGCCGACACTACGAGTGTGCTGTCGCCTCTCACCCTTGGCTCCTCTGCCCCTTGATTCCCTTGTTGGACAGTGTTGTGGCCGTCTCTCGTTTTTTGTCCAAGGCCTAGTGCTCTGTGCCCTTGGCTGCGTCCATCATGGCCACAACTCTCCCCCAATTGGGTGGCGGCAGCGGAGGCGCTCACAATCAGCCTTCGCTGCCTCTGCTGCCCGCCCATTTACAGTCGGACACTCACATTACCGGCCACTTGGCCAGCCGCTTCCATGTCTCGCTTCCCACGGCCAAACTGTCGTCGCACGGCCTCATTTGCCTCAACACGTACACGTCGTCGACCAAGGGCCCCGATGGCGGCAAGGCAGGAAGCGCCATGGCGGGCGCCGAGGACATGGCTGACCGCGCCTGGCTGAGACTGGGCCATCGCTCTGAAAGCCAGGTGATTGTGTTTCTGTAGGTTGGACCCGACACTCTGGCCCTTTGGTTCGCAGCTGACTGGGCATGACAGTGGCGAGTCTGGCTCTGGCAAATCTACCGTTCGTAGCCATTTGCTCGCAGCATTGCTTGACAAGTCGTCAACACCGCTTTCAAGCAAACTCTCCCTTGCCGCTTACGTCTTTGACACACTGACAACAACCAAGACGGCCACTACTCCCACTGCCTCCAAGTCGGGTCTCTTTTACGAACTGCAGTACGACACGTCTAGCACCACTAATCCCGTCTTGATTGGTGGCAAGGTTCTTGACCACCGTCTCGAGAGGAGCCGCATAGCCGACGTGCCGACTGGGGAGCGCAATTTCCATATTCTCTACTATCTTTTGGCCGGCACCAGTGAGGCGGAAAAGACCCATCTTGGCCTCGACTCTTCCAAGCGGTGGAAGTATCTCGGCCATCCAACGCAGCTCAAAGTGGGCATCAATGACGCAGAGGGCTTCCAGCTCTTCAAGAGCGCCCTGAGGAAGCTGGAGTTTCCACGGAGCGAGATTGCCGAAGTGTGTCAAGTCTTGGCCAGCATCTTGCACATTGGCCAGCTAGAATTCGAGTCTACGAGCAACACGAGTGCAACTGGCGACGACAGTGGCGGCTTCTCCCACGAAGGCGGCGTGGTGACGACGACGGTCAAGAATAAGGATGTGCTGGGCATCGTGGCGGCTTTTTTGGGCGTCAGCGCCGGCGACTTGCAAGGCACACTGGGCTACAAGACCAAGATGATTCAAAAGGAGCGGGTGACGGTGATGCTGGATCCCAATGGCGCGCGGGCCCATGCCAATGAATTGGCGCGCACCCTGTATGCGCTCTTGGTGGCGTGGATTATTGAAAATGCCAACCAGCGCATCTGCGCACCCGACGAGAGCATTGCCAACACGATTTCCCTGGTTGACTTTCCCGGCTTTGCACAGCAGTCGTCGACGCGGTCTACGCTGGACCAACTCCTCAACAATGCGGCGACGGAAGCGATATACAATATGACGCTGCACAACTTTTTTGATCGCAAGGCCGACATGCTCGAGTCGGAAGAGGTTAGTGTGGCTCCGACGAGCTACTTTGACAACTCGGATGCTGTCAAGGGTCTGCTCAAGCCTGGAAACGGCTTGCTCAGCATCCTGGATGACCAAACACGGCGCAACAGGACAGACATGCAGCTGCTCGAGAGCTTCAGAAAGCGCTTCGAGGGCAAGAACCCCGCCATTGAAGTGGGCGCGGCGGTGGCCAAGCTGCCGGGCAGCAACTTTTTGACGGAGAACACGGCCGCGTCGTTTACCGTCAAGCACTTTGCGGGCGAGGTGGACTATCCCGTCAAGGGCCTGATTGAGGAGAATGGCGAAGTGATATCGGTAGACTTGCTCAACTTGGTCAACTCGACAAAGAGCGAGTTTGTTGCGCGACTGTTTGGACAGGACGCGCTGCGGACGATTGCGCATCCCAAGGAGCGGACGGCGGTGTTGCAGGCGTCGGTCAGCTCCAAGCCAATGCGGGCGCCGAGCGTCATGTCGCGCACCGGAGGACGGGGCAAGGCGGCGGGGCGAGGCAAGCCAAACGACTCGGACAAGCACAGCAAGAGCCCGTTGAGCCCCAAGGGCGGGGCCAAGGGGGTGACGGAGCAAGGGGCGTCGGGCCAGTTCTTGTCGTCGCTGGACAATGTGCACAAGGCGGTGACGGATCCGGGGACGAATGGCTACTTTGTCTTTTGCCTCAAGCCCAATGACCGGCGGATTGCAAACCAGTTTGACAGCAAGTGCGTGCGGACGCAGGTGCAGACATTTGGCATGGCGGAGATTAGCCAGCGGCTGCGGTCGGCCGACTTTAGCCTGTTTCTGCCGTTTGGGGAGTTTCTGGGCATGGCGGATGCGGAGACGATGCTGGTGGGCAGCGAGCGGGAGCGGGCGGAAGTGGTGATTGACGAGAAGCGGTGGCCGAGCAACGAGGTGCAGGTGGGCTCGACGGGGGTGTTTCTGAGCGAGCGCTGCTGGCAGGAGATTGCGCATCTGCCGACGGGCCGGATTGGGACTGGGTCCGAGGGCGAGGGCGGGCGGCTGAGTCCTGGCGACGCGGTGTTTGGGGCGTCCAAGGAGCAGCTGCTGTCATCGGGGACGACGCCGCTCATGTATGGGGAAAAGGGCAAGAATGGCTACTTTGGCGGGTCCGACGACACGCGGTCCGAGGCGGGGGCATCGGCGCTGGGAGCGGGCGACATGTTTAAGAATCTGGACACGCGGGAGCAAATGGCGGAGCGCGGCAACGAAAAGTCGCTGGTGGAGGTGGAGGAGTTCAAGGACAGCGCGAGCCGCAAGCGATGGGTGTTTACCGTCTATCTGTTGACGTGGCTGGTGCCCGACTTTTTGATTCGATGGGTGGGCCGGATGCGGCGCAAGGACGTGCGCATGGCGTGGCGGGAGAAGCTGGCCATCAACATGCTGATATGGCTGCTGTGCCTGGTGGCGGCCTTTTTCATCGTGGTGTTGCCCATTCTCATTTGCCCCAAGCAAAACGTGTACAGCGCCGAGGAGCTGTCTGCGTATGACGGCAAGGATGGCAGCAAGGGGGCGTACGTGTCGATTCGCGGCTACGTGATTGACGTGGGCAGCTTTGCGCCACACCACTATCCGCCGTATGTGGAGAGCAAGAATCTGCTCAACTATGCGGGCAAGGACGTGAGCTCGCTCTTCCCGGTGCAGGTGTCGGCGCTGTGCCAGGGGGCGAGCGGCAGCGTAAGCGACGAGGTGACGCTCGACTACAAAAACACCAACCTGACGGGCCAGCCCAGCCTCATCAACTCGGTGGACATGAATGCAAAGTACCACGACTTTCGCTTCTTTACCAATGACAGCCGCCCCGACTGGTACCGGGAGCGGCTGCTGACGATGCGCGGCAACTGGGGCAAGGGCAACATTGGCTACTCGCCGCAGTACGTCAAGAAGCTGGCGGAGAAGCAGCAGACGATTGGCATCTTGGGGCACCGCGTGTACGACTTGACGACATATCTCAATGGCGGGCGCAAGATGCGGGCCAAGGCGGGCGAGAAGCCACCGAGCGACGCGACGCTGACGGATTTCATGGACCCGGCCGTGGTGCAGCTCTTCCAGCTCAAGGCGGGCAGCGACGTGACCAAGTACTGGCAGTCGCTGCCCATTGACGGCGACGTGAAGCGGCGAATGCAGACGTGTCTCGACTACTTGTTTTATGTGGGCGACGTGGACACGCGACGGTCGACGCGCTGCCAGTTTGCCGAGTATCTGGTGCTGGCCGTGTCGTGTCTGCTGGCGTCGGTGATTGCTTTCAAGTTTTTTGCGGCGCTGCAGTTTGGCGGCAAGAATGTGCCGGAGAAGCTGGACAAGTTTGTGCTGTGCCAGATCCCAGCCTACACCGAGGACGAGGAGTCGCTGCGGCGCGCCATTGACTCGGCGGCGCGCATGCACTACGACGACAAGCGCAAGCTGCTCGTCATCATCTGCGACGGCATGATTATCGGGCAGGGCAACGACCGGGCGACGCCGCGCATCGTGCTGGACATCTTGGGGGTGTCGGAGGCGGTGGACCCTGAGCCGCTGAGCTTCGAGTCGCTGGGCGAGGGCCAGAAGCAGCACAACATGGGCAAGGTGTACTCGGGCCTGTACGAGGTGCAGGGCCACATTGTGCCCTTTGTAGTGGTGGTCAAGGTGGGCAAGCCGTCCGAGGTGGTGCGGCCGGGCAACCGTGGCAAGCGAGACTCGCAAATGGTGGTGATGCGCTTCCTCAACCGCGTCCACTACAACCTGGCCATGAGCCCCCTCGAGCTCGACATGTACCACCAGATCCGCAACATTATTGGCGTCAACCCCACCTTTTACGAGTTTATGCTGCAGATTGACGCCGACACGGTTGTTGCCCCCGACTCGGCCACGCGCATGGTGTCTGCCTTTCTCGACGACACGCGCCTCATTGCCGTGTGCGGCGAGACGGCTCTGACGAATGCCAAGTCGTCCTTTATCACCATGATTCAGGTTTACGAGTACTACATTTCCCACAACCTGTCCAAGGCCTTTGAGAGTCTGTTTGGCTCCGTCACCTGCCTGCCCGGCTGCTTCTCCATGTACCGCATCCGCGCCGCCGAGACGGGCAAGCCGCTCTTTGTCAGCCGCGAGGTGGTTGAGTCGTATGCCACTATTCGCGTCGACACCCTGCACATGAAGAATCTGCTGCACCTGGGCGAGGACCGCTACCTGACGACTCTGCTGCTCAAGTACCACTCGCGCTACAAGACCAAGTACATCTTTACCGCCCACGCCTGGACCATTGCCCCCGACTCGTGGCACGTTTTTCTCAGCCAGCGCCGCCGCTGGATCAATTCCACGGTGCACAATCTCATTGAGCTGATTCCCATGAACCAGCTGTGCGGCTTTTGCTGCTTTAGCATGCGCTTCATTGTCTTTATCGACCTGCTCAGCACCCTGGTCCAGCCCGTCACCATTGCCTATATAGTCTACCTCATTGTCCTTGTCGCCACCAAGAAGACGGTGGTGCCCCTGACGGCCTTTGTCCTGCTGGGCGCCATTTACGGCCTGCAAGCCATTATCTTTATCCTGCGCCGCAAGTGGGAAATGGTGGGCTGGATGATTCTCTACGTCTTGGCCATTCCCGTCTTTAGCTTTGGCCTGCCGCTCTATGCCTTTTGGCACATGGACGACTTTAACTGGGGCAACACGCGCGTCGTGGCGGGCGAAAAGGGCAAGAAGCTCGTCATTTCGGACGAGGGCAAGTTTGACCCGAGCTCCATTCCGCGCAAGAAGTGGGAGGAGTACCAGGCGGAGCTGTGGGAGACGCAAACGTCGCGCGACGACTCGCGCTCGGAGCTGTCGGCCCTGAGCTACGGCACCAAGGCGCAGGCGGCCGTGTCGGAGTATGCCTTTCCCAGCCGGCCCGACTCGACGACGGGCTTTGCCCCTCCTCCGCCTCCTCCTTTACAGGCACAACAACAACAACAGCAGCAGCAGCAGCAATACCTCCCAGGACACTATGCCTTTGACGCTCGCAATGCGTCGCGCATGTCGCTTGCGCCGTCGGAAATGATGATGATGCCCCCCCCGGCGCGCGCCAGCCAACACGGCGGATCGCAGCTCTTTAACCCAGACGACATGGTGGGCCTGCCGAGTGACGATGGGCTGCTGGCAGAGATTCGCGACATTTTGCGCACGGCAGACTTGATGACGGTTACAAAAAAGGGGGTCAAGCAGGAACTGGAGCGGCGGTTTGATGTGCCCCTCGACTCGAAGCGCGCCTATATCAATAGCGGTGAGTTTTTTTTTGCCTCTTCTTTTTTTTTTTTTTTTTTTCCTCGACTCTTTGCTCTTTAACCTACTCCTCGTTGGACTTTACTGACGGTTCTTCTTTTGCTACTAGCAACCGAAGCCATTCTCTCTGGCCAGCTCTAGACTGGATTTTTTTTTTTAAAAAAAAAATGATTTAATTGTATAAAGAGGCAAGAGGGTTGTCCTGGCCGAAATGATGGACATTTAATACCGGAAATAATTGTGGTTTTTTTTTTTGGGTTTGGAATAGTACTATTTACTAGCTTGATGGTGGGAAACAAGGGCCTAGGCACGAGTTGGAATTGGGCATATGAATCTCTAGGTAATTCACAAACTACAGAAACGAAGCGATATTTTTTTTTTAAATTCACAACTTTATCCCTAGATGCGGGCAAATAGATTTTGCTAATTTGGTAGTGATTTGTCTTGCTCATGGCTAGAGACGCTGGGCGTAGTGGTCAAGGCGTGGCTATACGACGACGAGTCACCGCGGCGCCACGCCTCGACAAAATCCTCGCCGCACATGGCAACAATGTAAGCGGCCAGGGCGCGACGTATGCGCACCTCTTGCACGTCGTCTTGCCGCGCCGCCGCCAACCAGCCCAAAATACTAGCACGCGAGACGAGCGCCGCGGCACCGCCCGGAATAGCGGCAGCGCGATAAACAATTTCCAGGACGCGGCGCCTAGAGTCTGCGGGCAAGTAGACGCTACAGTCGAGCAGCAGCACCTTTTCCAACCAGCGGGAGCGCAGCAAAAACAAGACATCTGCAAGTTCGCGCACACCTAGTAGCAAGAGATGCAACAGATGCGCCACTTCTGCAAAATGCGCGCCGTCTCGCGAGGGGCGGAGATGTAAAACATGGTGGGCAAGGGGCATCTTGTGCAGGGCCCAAGAGGGGCTGCGGACAAGAAAGGCATTAACCTTGGGATAGAGGGCATGGGTGGGCGAGATGACCACTTTGAGCGCCAGACAGGCAAAAGCAATAATGTGCCCTGGAAGGGGCTCGGCATGAATACTCGGTCTAGCAGATTCGACGACTTGTGCGACGAGGAGGGCGAGTTGTTCTTTTGCATCGTGTGAGGAGGCGCGGATACGGAGAGCGAGTTTATCGAGCGTGACGAGGGCTTCCATGCGGATATGTCTGTGGGGGGAGGCCAAGAGGCGAAGGAGCTGGGCGACGAGGCCGTCTTCCAACACGTCGTGGATGGATCTCGAGGGGCATTTGGTGAGAGGCGACGTGTCGGTATAGTTGGGGGCTTGCACGGCAAGGAGGCGGGAGAGGAATACGTCGTCGGGTTCGGTGGGGGTGGGTGTGGTGTGTTGGCTTGGGTTTGTTTCGTCGGGGAGGGAGGGAGAGGGGCAGGTTGATAGAGCTTGCAAGTCGGGGGTGTGGCCGAGGGGAGTAATGGCGGGCAAGGCGTGCACGATGCGGGCGTGCAAAAGGGCCAAGAGGGAGGAGTGGTCTTGATGCTCGGCATGGCAGGCATTGAAGAGGAGCGAGACGAGGCACGCCACTGCCGCATCGTCAGCGACAAAGGCGAGCTGCTCCGCCACCACGACAAGGAGCAGCCACGGCGCGTCTCGGGCACGCGGCAGGCCGTGCTGTGCGGCAAGGGCATGCATCTGGTCGAGATACTTTTTGGGCGCGGCGGCACATCGACAAATGCACTGGTCCAAAAAGAGCCACATGCGCGCCGCTTGCTCCTCGTCGTCGAGACGGGCAGCTGCGCACTGTGCGGCGCGGACGAGGCACTGCAGACCAGCGGCCGAGGAAAAGAGCATGCTCTCCACGCCCACGACCGTCAGCTCGTGCAGCATCTGGCGCTGCGGCACCTTTTCCCCGGCGCGGCAAAGCAGACGCAGCAGCGCAACAAATGGCGACAAGGAGAGGCTGTCTAGCCGCGAGAACCACTTCATGGCCAGCGAGAGGCTCGCCACAACAACGATATTCTCCAGCTCCAGCACATTCCACGCCGCCGCGTCGGGATTCGCAGGCTGTGCCTCGTCCACCCGTACAATGAGCTGGGCCAAGAGCGGCGCCGCATTGAGCTTGGCAGCTGGCGTTGTGCGAGGAAGCACCTCGTAATACAGCCGCAGCAGCCGGCTCAGCAAGACTCGGTGCAGCGGGCTCTCTGCCGGAATGCTCTTGTAGCAGCCGACAATAATCTTGACGCTGGGCACGCGCTGGCAAAAGGCATCGAGCAGGCGCCGCTTGGCCTGCACCCACACGTTGCTGCTGCGCCGTGACGACCCGTCTTGGTGCATCTGGCAAGCCTTGGCAAGTTTTTCCACCGCAACAATGAGAATCCTCGTGGCAAAGAGCGACGTCAGCTGCGACGACAGCGTATAGCAGCGCACCAGCACCTTGTGGGTAAGCGGCGGCGGCAGGATGTTATCCAGCAGTATGGAGCTTGGCGGCGGCGCCCTGCAAAAGCGAGTCCCATCGCCAAACGCCTCGGGCAGCTCAAGACTCATGGTGTCAAAGAGAAATGCCGCATAGCCAACCCACGTCATGGACAGCTTGGGCTCAAAGCCAAACGAGCCATTATGGAAAAAGTAGTCCGCCACCAGCTCCGGCGCCGCGGCAAACATGGCCACCAGCAGCCGGTTATGCGGCAGGCTCGCCCACGGCCGAAGCTTGCGCGCAAACTCGGACAGGGCAAAGTTGTAAATGGAAATGCCCCCTCGCAAATCCTCCTGGCCCTGCCCTGCGCCCTCGTCGTCGTCGGCCGGCGCCTTGGGATACAAGCCCTTGCAGGGACACAGGATGCCAGCAACAGGCGCCGTGCACGCATAGACGAGAAACTCGTGCGCCTTTTCCCTTACTGCTTCTACCTGCTCTGCTGTATGCTTGGGGCTAGTGTATGCGTAGAGAGCCAGCACGCGAGCCAGCGTCTTGGTGTTGAAGTATTTAAACTTGCTGGCCCGCGGAATCCTGCTGTCCATGAGCACGCAAGTCTTGAGCGTATGCAAAACATCAATAACGAGCTGCGGGGGATCCGTCTTGAGCATAAAAGTGACGTGCGACACCACATCCTTTTGCAGCAACACCTCGTTGCGGCCCTGCGCATGCAGAAACTTGAAGCAGCTCAGCACAAATAAAAGGGCATTTGTCCGCACAGACACTCTCGACCCGTCTTGCGGGCCGTCGGATACATGGTCCAGCTCCAGGTTCCGGGCCAGCGACACCAGCGTATAGTCCCTGGCGCCCAAGACCCTCTTGGCGTAGGCGCCGCCGTCTAGACTGACAACCTCCCTCAGCAGCCGCAGGGTAGGCGAGATGACAAAGGCTTTTCCCTTGCTGGCCGACAAGTTCTTGGCCACGCACTTGAGCTGCCGTTGCTGCATCAGCGCTTGGCAAATGGCCAGCCCGTGCGGCACCAGTCGCAGCGACGTCGAAGCAATGCGCAAGACTAGAGCCAAGACGACGGCAACCGCAGACATGAGCGCCTCGTCATCAATCTGCGCCGCAAACACCCACGTCTCCATAATGTCGGGCAGGGCCACGCCATTGTCGTCTTGGGCGCTCGACGGCTCATTTGCTTCAAGGTACTGTTGGAGAATGGCTACTTGTTGGCTGCTCTCTTCTTCACTCGCTGCGGCGATGCTGTCAAGAAGCAGCTTGAATGATTGAAGCCCTGCGAAAAAAAAAGGTGTTAGCCCCTCTCTCTCTCTATCTCTCTCTCAAAAAAAAAAAGAAAACTTGCCATGGCGAGCGCGGCGCACGTCTTGGTCAAAGGCAAGCAGTCTGCGCAGCTGGTGGCAAGACACGACTTGCTCGCTAGTCGGCGCTTCGTGAACCACTTTGCGCCGCTTGTGCTGCAGCGGTGCGCTGCCGTCTGCGCCGCCCAGCCAATGTTTTGGCATGGCCCTGCGGCGCCTCCTGGATAGGGCCCGCTGCTATTGACAATGGGATGGGTGGTGGATGATGCTCTTTTTTTTTTTTTTTTTTTTTTTTAGTACTAGTAGTAGTAGTAGAGTACTAGTTGTTGTTGTTGTGGGACTAGCCCACTTGGTGGCCAGCTATTGGTTAGGGTCAGCCGGACCTCTTCCAAGACCACTACATCAGTCTCGCCCCTCTGTGGCAGGGTGAGCTTATGTTTTTTCCCTCCTTCATAGTTTATGAGCACTATTTTTCTATGCACACTGAGTTGTGCATCCACAGGTTATGCAGCCCGTGATGATTCCATCTCTTATACGCTCTTATGAGCATTATTAGCGTTATTTTCACGCTTTTTTGGCATAGATTTGCTATTTCTTTTTACCAGTCGGCCCATTGCCAACGGTATTTTGGAGCTTTTGGCAGCTGCCACCGTCACCCAGATCAATCAATTTAACCTAGCCACTACAGAGTTGGCTTTGAAAAGATCCTCGCCGTACGAGGATATAAAATCTACCGCCAAAGGAGCCCTGATCTGGAAATACGTGGACCCTGAATCCAGTATCACACTTACACAGCCTCAGGAGCCCTTGTGTGGCATTCCTATTCAACAGTCTAGTTCATCAAATCGTTAGTCACGCCAGCAAACGCAGGAAACGACGACAGTAGCTATTACACGGTTCTGCTGCTCAATCAGGCCGGGTATCCGCCAGAATTTTGGCCCCTGGCAACTGAGGCAGCCACCTACATCCTCAATCGCACAGTCATTGAGTCAAGGGCATGGAAATCGCCCTGGGAGCTGCTTTTCACCTGGCTTCAGCAAAATAACCCGCAATGGTCACAGAGCAACTACAGATTAGCAAGAACGAAGAGACGAGGCGCCGTGGAAGAAATAGTACACACTCGTGCTAAATCCCTTACGCAATACGCACGATCTAACTAAGAGACCTGACTTCAATCGCGCGAGACGTTAATATCTCGTATCGTGTGACGAATGGGACCAGACAGCCCCTTAAGACGAGGAATTCGAGTCCTTTCTTACCTAGAAGGAGAAGAAGGACTACGAATTAGCGTGTAAGCTACGTGCGGACGGAATCATTACTACTACAGGTCAACTATTCGAAGAATCCGATCGTACGGAAATCTTAGACCTTGCAGCCAGAGAAGTTTTCACTTTCGTCAACCGCACACAAGCTCCGCCAAATCAAAGAATTTTCAAGACACGTCTCGTACGAGAAGTTAAAGGCAAGACAACTATACCTTACGAGAAATCACGTCTTATAGTATAAGGGTACGCAGACACAGAAAAGGAGACTCTCCTCACCTAGTCTCCTACTATCCAAAGGATAAGTCAACGCCTTATCCTCGCACTCGCACCTTCTCTCCTCTAGTCTTTTAATATACTATGCGAGCTACGCGACATCACGCAAGCATACGTGCAAGCAAAAGACTACCTCACACGCGATATCTTTACGTGTCTCCCCAAGGAAATTAAAGACAAGTATCCTATAGGTACGATCCTACGAATTAGAAGACTATTATACGGACTCGCCGAATCTAGTCTTTACTAGTTCAAGACGCATTAAGCAATACGTGTCACAACGCGCAACTACGAAGTGCTTATCGACGTCGTCTACATTAATAAACGCCCGGTACTCTATGTCATCGACGAGAGCACCTCTTTTCAAGCCGCTCTCTTTCTTAAATCTCTCTCTGCGCACGATACCTGGCAGGCGCTTTGCCGCTACTGGATCAACACGTACTAAGGACCTCTAGATGTCATCACACACGATCCTGGAACGAATTTTTCGTCGGACGAGTTTAGAAACCGCGCTCGAATAATTAGTACTCAGTGTCGCCGTAAAGCGAAGAAGATCTCTTCTTCTATCATCTACGTTGTACGAAGCCCTCCAGTTAACCGAAGGTTTCCTTCACAGGAACGGACTAGGGGACACTGCAACTTCCCAACGCACGAAGATAGAAAAAGAAGATTGCGAGCCGGTATCGCAATTTTAGACAACAATAGCACCCCCACAGGACTAAGCCATAGGCCAAGAATAGTCCTCCAGCCAAGGACAGTCTCAGAATCAAAACGATAGAACACCCCCTCAAGAATCAATCAATATAAATACAGGAATAAATATCCCACTACCCCAAACACCAATATACGAAGACTCTACGGAAATTCTACCTTCGTACGAGGAAATGTCAGAAGGCAGCCCCATTCCAATAAGGATCTAGAAGAAGGCTACCGACCCAGACTTTTAGGATACGACTCTAGACATTACATCGGGACTATTAGAGATAGAATTAACAACGTACGTGGCAAGAATAATGCACGAAGCCGTGCAATTCAACGCCAGGGGAGATATACTCGCAGAATCGGTGCAGAACGATTTCCGGTTCAGGAAAGCACCTTTTTACCCACGCCACAAGGCTCAGAAGAGCCTCCTGAACACCAACTTTCGGCGTTTGCAGTCAGCAGCGAGCTTATTCAAAAGCCTCATCGCAGCACTATTCCTCCTGCACCCTCCAACTACAAGCAAGTTCATGGAAGAAGTGATAAGCAGGCCTGGAAGCAAGCAATGGATGAAGAAATCAACCGACTAAAGGAGCAATAAACCTACGAAGTCGTTGATACACCAGAAAAGATTCAGCCGATCAAACTTATGTAGGGTTTTACCTATAAATACGACGACCTTAGATACGTGACTAAGTACAAGGCACGTATAGTGGTTCGAGGCGATTTGCAGCCGAAAAACGAGCTCCCTCTGGCAGCTTCCACTCTTGCTGCAAAGACATTTCGCCTCCTTATAGGTTTGTGTGCACATTACGACCTCGAAACCCAGCAATTCGATTTCATCAACGCCTTCTTAAACGCTGATTTAAGCGAGGAAGAAGTGTGTTATTGCGAGCCGCTAAAAGGATATGGATTATCCTCTAAGTCGTGGAGACTTAAGAAGGCACTTTATAGGCTTCGCAGATCACCCCTTTTATAGTATAAGAAATTGACTGGTTTTCTGGAACAACAGGGGTTCAAGGTCTGCTACGAAGATCCCTGTGTCTGGACCACAACCTCAGTTTGGCACAAGAATGGATGACACAGCACCAATTTTCACAAGTATATCGCACATGCAGAAATTTCAACAGATTAGACCCAACATTCGACACCTTCGAGCCTTTGGGTGCAAAGCATACCCAATTACCAGAAACGTTCTTCGAGATAAGAAGGATACAGCCCTCGAGCCACGAGCCTATATAGGCTATCTTGCTGGCTACGTTTCTTCCACCCAATACGTGATCTGGGTACCAAGCTTGAAAAGAGCAGCGTTTGTGAACACAGCGCATGTGTTATTCAATGAAAAGGTCTTTTACGGAACGGATAACAAGGATCACTTATTAAGTGAACAAGAATCCGAAGAATGGCTCAATTCAGCTATTCCATTGGCCAATTTTGGATATAACGACGACGTCACAGAAGCAACTACAGATTAGCAAGAACGAAGAGACGAGGCGACGTGGAAGCAATAGTACACACTCGTACTAAGACCCTCTAACTTCTGCACGATTCTACCGCGAGAACAGGGCGTGGTGTCTACAGAAGGAAGAGAAGGTTTCCTCTTGTTACTATCTACGTTGTACGAGCCCTCCAAGGGACCGAAAAACTCATATAATTGAGAAAGACTACGAACTTTGTGACTCCTACACGCACGAAGTAAGAAGAGAAGATTGTGATCCGGTATCACAACAAAGACAAACATGCTCTGCGAACTGCGTGACATTACGTAGGCGTACGTGCAGGCTAAAGACTGCCTTACGCGCGACATCTTTGTATGTCTTCCCAAGGAAATCGAAAACAAGTATCCCCACGGCACGATTCTCCGAATCAGAAGGCCACTATATGGACTCGCCGAGTCCGGCCTCTACTGGTTTAAAACGTACTATACACATCATAGGGATAACCTCTGTATAACGGTTTCGTCGTACGACCCTTGCTTGTCAGGCAACTGCCAATTCACTACAGCACGACTAGGGTCTGAATAGATAAGAGAAGTAAATAAGTAAGTGAGTACGATAACCAACTGAACAGCACGACAATTTGCCCCTACCGCGAGGGCATCAATGGTTCAATTTGTACGATCCATATGGCTACCCTTTTACCACACTACGAACACTCCCGCACGTTGCTACGACTCTACGAACAAGCCTAGGAGCGGCATTGCGATACTATTCTTTTTGCCCCTACGATTGCGATGTGCCACGCGTACCACAAAAGAAAAAGTTCCTAGTATTGGAATACCGGTAGGTCTAAGACAACAAAGTATCCAGCGACTTATATCCTAACTTACCGTACGCTTTCCTAGCCCTTATATCCGGAAAGTGGAAACGATACATACCGCGAATGCAGCTTCTTCTCAGTCAGACAAGTCACCTGAAAATCAGAAGCGAGGGTCTTCATCAACCTCAGAAAAGTGTAATTAGTGTGGGATTTCATATTTTCCAGCAAGTCGAAATAAAGCGCATTGGAAGTCATGCCACTACGTCATTAGGGCACCATTATGGAAGAAAATGAACAAGGAAGTCGCAGACAAGGTTGCCAAGAAAATTAAGGAATCTAGGCAAGCTATTCAGGAAGAAATAGCCGAATTCGTACGGAATAAAAAGTCATCAACAACAAAAATTCAAACGATGGCGATTCCGCAAACAATAGCACCTTTGAGTCATCGACCTTATACGAGTCCGCAAACGCGGCTTCTATCTATTCAATACTAATTCTAGCAGAAATCGCCACTGCAAATTCAACTACGTTAATAAGCTAGCGCGATTGGGTCCTTCTAGATTCTAGCCCAAACGTCAACATATTCAACGACATCACATAGTTCGAAACACTAGATTATAGTGTGAATACATCCCTAATTGCAGGATCACAGAAGATGACCTCGCAAGGGATAGGTGTCGTGAAGCTTCGCACAGAGACAAGGTATAAGATAATCCTAACTAAAGCTATATATATTCCGGATTTTTATACTAATATTATGACCCTAAAACCCTTTACGGAAAAGGGGATCATCTAGAATAATATTTCTAGGCAACTTTATAACCCGAGGTTCAAGAAGCCTTACCGGTCGTGCGCAAATATACTACCTTGACCACATAGGACCCGACAAGAGATGGGGTGAAGCGTACGAAATGTTGGATACTCACTTCAACACACGCATAAATCGCGCACAATACTTTGTTGACTGGACGCAACTCACTTTCAAAAGCGTGCGAAGGGACAATCCGACGAAGTCTCCTACAGAAGCACTCTAGTTAACCGAAGGTTTCCTTTACAGGAACGGACTAGGGGACACTACAACTTCCCAACGCATAAAGATAGAAGAAGAAGATTGCGAGCCGGTATCGCAATTTTAGAAAACAATGGCACCCCCCTAGGACCAAGCTATTATAGAATCATTCTGATTGCTTCACTACTCTTTACCGTACGTACGTACAAAGGCCGTTCAACACTGATCAGTGCTTAACTACCAAATACAAGGGAAACCAGCCTTATATAACCTACACTTGCGAATCCAAGCCAGACCAACCTTTTATAGCATTCCCTGTGTCATCGAGGCAACTCACATCGGACCCGATAAACGATAGGATGAGGTATACGAGATGCTAGACGTCTATTTAAGATACTTAGACATGACCTTGGGAGAGTCAACCTTGGTACTTGGATTTCTCAGCTACAAGAGCAGCACTATACGTGCAAGGCAATTGATTCCAGATATGGGGATAATGACAACCTCATTATAGAATTCCTGAAATCCATACGTGGAAGATTCCCAGCCTTTGCAGAGATCTGGAACAATAGGACTAGCCTACTTGGTGGCCAGCTATTGGTCAGGGTCAGCCGGACTTCTTCCATGACCACTATATTATTTCGCCCCTCTATGGCAGGGTGAGATTAGGTTTTCCCTCCTTTATAGTTTATGAGCACTATTATTCTATGCACACTGAGTTGTGCATCCCCAGTAGTAGTAGTAGTAGTAATATCTGCCGCCAGACACCGCATTGCATTTAGCAGCAGCTTGTGGCACTAGCAGACTTGTACTTGTCCAACCTACAAATACCCGCCACTAAATACCTACTAGGATGCTGGAGCCATGTCTCGTCACACCATGACCAGCTAAAAAGATTTGGCCTCTTTTGCTCAAGACGCGCCATCACGGCGACCCTCCATGCCTTGGCCACACGCACCACGAGGCCTCGGGTGCTCGTCCCGACAGCGCCATGAAGCCGTCTGCTGACGTCTAGTCGCCTCTGGCTGCCGTCTCTTACCGCCGACTGGCTGCACCACGGAGCCAATCACAGCCTGGAATGGCACACCTCCTCTGCCCGCCGTCGACTCTTGCCCTGCTCAGCTGCCTCTGCGACCCGACTTCCTTCAACTGCCCCTGTGCCAGATGAACCTGTGCCAGGTGAATTCGGGTCCGCAGCACCAGACTCGCTTCCAGTGATTGCATCTTGGCTGTATTCCGGCGTCGCATTCCTCCGTCTTGCCTGCTCCTAGTTATTACTTGCCCGGCCCACCTGCCCGCCCATGACTCTTGTCCTTGACATGAGCCCTTTGTAAATGCCACGTCTTGGCCCGTCTTGCTCTCCTGCCTCAAGACGCCCTCGCCTACACAATGGAAGCCCCATGCACACCCTCGCCGCCAGCTTTGCCTGCCGTCTCGCTTGCTCTCTGCTGCGCACCGCTTGTTGGCTGTGTACACAGGCTTCGCACTAGCGGTAACTGTATGCTCAGATTCTTGTCCTTGCCGACGCTTGGCAGCTCAGCTTTCCCTTTGCCCTGGAAGAGCTGCTAACGGCCCAAGGCGGAGAGAGAAAAAGACGGTCCCACATGGCTGTGCCTGCCTCATCGCCTTTGCCCACGGCTAGCCAGGGGCAAACCAACAGGGCGCACATGGCCCCTGGTCCCCAGAACCAAGATGCTGTAGTAGACCTTTACCGAGACCAGGACAGCAAACATGGCTGCTTTTCCGATGCTTCGTCTCGCCCGCCTCGCATTCCGTCGCCCAGCGGCTTGCGTCGTGTGCATTCTGGTTCTGCCCATTTCTTGAACAGGGGCCGGAAACAAGATGAAGGTCGCCATGGCCCAAAGGCTGTTGGCGAATCTAGTCTGGCCACGTCCAAGTCACCGTTGCCCTCGCACCATGTCCATCAACAAGTTGGACGAGACCATCAACTCTTTCGGCCAGACAGTCGCTCGCCCATGTCTTTCCACGTTCCGCGACCAAGAGCGGTGCAAGGCAGCCGCTTGGCTAGCCTCAAGCAGCCTTGCCCTAGGAACCGGCCCAGAGTACTAAGACGCCATGGCAATGGGGCTCCCAATGTCTCAGCTGTGCAAGCGCTGGAGCAGCATTCGGATAGCAGCGCGACCATGAGGCATCAAGGCCTTGACCACGAGGAAATGTATGCTGCACAGCCGCCACACGCAGCCCAGGTTTCTTGTGGCGAGCGGGACAGCAGCTTGCAGGCTGTCTTTGTGCCTCGGCGCAGTCCACCGTCGGCTTCGAGAGTGTCAGCGCCAGAACCGACGCAGTGTATTGCTGCCATGGCACCACCTGCTGCCCCTTCCTTCTCGGAGCGTCTCCGCTCGAAAACACAGCGACTGCGCACGGCATCCGCAGACAATGACTGCCCTGCCATCATGATGCCTGCAAGAGGCTATAGCGTGTCGTGCAACGAGGCCACGTCGTGCCAGATTGGAATCCTGGCGCGGCCCCATGTTGCTTCTCGCGCACCCAGGCCACCCCTACGCAAGAAGAAGTCTTTTGCCTTGCCCCTTGGTTGGACGTTTGTGGACAATCAGGTGTGTCTTGGAGACGCAATAAACATGGACAAGTCGGCCAGCGCAGGACTGTAGCGGCCATGAAGCACAAGTCGGGAGTGGAGTCGGATTAATGATGCCACAGGGCAGGTTGTAGAATGAGTAGTCAAGTCTGTCTTTGGGGAAGAGGGCAGCCATCAATCAGTGGCATACGAATACGAGTGGCAGCGGCGCAGCCAAGCATGATTTTCAACCTATATGTAGCTTCCCCATTACTAAACACCCACCTGTCTAATTTTAATTAAACCACGAATGCGCACCCGACGACTCGCGACTTTGCAGACACAGGTAGGGAGTAGACAC
Organism: Ophiocordyceps australis; assembly: GCA_002591415.1. Classification (NCBI taxonomy): domain Eukaryota; kingdom Fungi; phylum Ascomycota; class Sordariomycetes; order Hypocreales; family Ophiocordycipitaceae; genus Ophiocordyceps; species Ophiocordyceps australis. Next base: position 45,110 of record NJET01000077.1, on the reverse strand, counting down.
GCAAACTTGGAGGCTTGATGAACGAATAAAAGACTGGACTGTATTGCCGCCTGATTAAAAGTCGGGCACCTACTACTACTTCTACTACTAGTACTACTACTAGTAGTAGTATTACTCACTACTGCTACGACTACTACTACAACCACTACTACTACTACTATTACTACTACCTCCTCCTCCTAGTAGTTGGGTAGGTTCAAGTGGGCTCCGTTTCACAACTGACCGACACTGCCTGCGCACCACCTGGCCATGGTTTACTGGCTGGCTGAATCGCTACACTCCAAGAGTCGGCAGCCAAGAAGCAGTGGTATAACATGACTGTTGGCTGGCTCTTCTCCTACTAGGTCAGGTAGCTAGGACCGCGCTGCCCAAGAGAGCAACAGAGCACTTTTTGGCCTTGCACTTGACTTGCCTCCTTGTCACAAACCCTTCAAATCAATCAGAAGCAAGTTTGTGGACACTAAGCCTCGGCTCATGTTGTTGGACACGGTAAGGAGCGCCATTCGTGGCAGCGTTGGCCCACAGCGCAGCAGCGAGGCAGGCAGACACAAATATACGGCCATACCATCAACGTCGCATACAACAAGTCGCATCGGCCCACGGAATGCACAACGAGCCAAGTTGGTCAAGATGTGTGGTGCAATCATCGTCATCTCGGCCATCATGTTTCTCCTAGTCACCTATGGGTGAGCCGTCTTCCCTTGTCGTCTTGTCTTTGATCTGGTAGCTTATTCTTGTCGCTAGACAGAGCCTAGGGACTGCATCGCACGCATGCCAAGACTTGGGACAGTGCACCTCTGGCACGTCCCATATCTGGGGCCAGTACTCGCCCTACTTCTCGGCCCCGTCGAGCATTGACGCAGCCGTCCCCAAGGGCTGCTCGCTCACGTTTGGCCTCGCTCTCAGTCGACACGGGTCACGTTGGCCGACTGCGGGCAAGAATGAGGCGTACCGCTCACTAGTCCAACGCATCCAGAGTTCAGTGCAACGGTATTCTCCAGGCTACGACTTTATCCAAGACTATGCCTTCCAGCTCGGCGTCGATGGCTTGACTCCATTTGGCGAGCAAGAAATGGTGGACTCGGGCGCCGCCTTTTTCCGCCGCTACGAGGAACTGGCCAAGACGCAGCAACCATTTTTGCGGGCGTCGGGATCCGACCGCGTCGTCATGTCGGCTCAAAACTTTACCCGCGGCTTCTACGCAGCACAGGGAAAGAGTGGTGATTACGAGGCGGACCATATCCTGATCATGCCCGAAGGCGCCAGCTTCAACAATACTCTAGACCACGGGTCATGTCCCGCCTTTGAGAATGGCCCCGACTCGGAACTGGCGCATGTGAAACAGGCGGCATGGATGGAATCATGGGCGACGCCCATTAGAAGCCGGATGAATGAGAAGCTGCCGGGAGCCAACTTGACTCTGCAGGAGACTGTCTTGATGATGGACCTGTGTCCCTTTGAGACGGTGGCAACGGCTCAGGCCAACGTGTCGGACTTTTGCCGCCTGTTTACGCGGGATGAGTGGCGAGGCTACGACTATTTCCAATCGCTGGGCAAGTGGTATGGCTATGGCAAGGGCAATGCGCTGGGGCCAACCCAAGGGATAGGCTACGTCAACGAGCTTGTTGCGCGTCTGACGGGGCAGTCTGTCCAAGACGGAACAACAACCAACTCGACGCTCGACTCGTCGCCCGCGACATTTCCGCTAGATCGCCAACTATATGCCGATTTCAGCCACGACAATTCACTCATGACAGTGTATGCAGCGCTGGGTCTGTACAATGCGACGCAAGACTTGCCCGTCGAGCGCAAGTTGTCACCGCAGCAGACGCACGGCTACTCTGCTTCCTGGACGGTTCCTTTTGCGGCGCGCATGTATGTGGAGAAGATGCGGTGTGGCGCAAACGACGAGGAACTGGTGCGCATCATTGTCAATGACCGCGTGGTGCCCCTGCAAGGCTGCGGCAGCGACGGGTTGGGGAGATGCCGGCTGGCATTGTTTATCGAGAGCCTCGGGTTTGCGCATGCTGGCGGGCTGTGGGATGCGTGTTTTACCTGGTAGACGTGTACATGTATAAAATTACTACTACTAACTACTAACTACTCTAGTAGTAGTACTACTGCATAGAAAAGGTGGTAAAAGTAGTAGCGCCTCATGTAGACATGAACATGTAGACATGCACATGTTGGCACGAATAAGCCAAGAGCCTTGTTCTTGCTCTGGTTCTTGTTTCCTTTGATACAGTAGTCTGTGTATGATGCTCGTATTGCAGGCACATCCCTACCCGAGTAGCGCCGAGAGCCTCCTTTTTACGCCAGTTTGGTCTTGCTTGCCCCGCGCCTAGCAACACGTCTTGTTTGAACATTGGTACCTCGCGCCTAGTCAGACACAGGCATGTGTGCAAGGTCACTCCAGGGCAGCGCTACCCGGACAGAGGTACCTGGATTGGCGACCAGTCATTCCATGGACACAAGTATCCCAACGAGGCCTCTTGGCCCAGCCTTGAACAGTCGCCTCGGTCAAGCCCAAAACAACAAAAAAAAAAAAAGAGTCGTCAGCAGCGCCTGGGGACAAACTTGACCAGCCCAAGACGCACATGTCGAAGCAATAAAATCGCCACTGCGCCGACTGACACGGATAGCGGACCGTAGGCGGGCTCAAGCATCACCATGGTGTCAACGGCAGGCGGCATCATCATTGCCATTGTCGTGCTGCTGGGCGTAGCGGCGGGAGGCTGGCTCGTCTTTGCACAGCTGCGAGCCCGCAGACTCGGGGTAAGTTTTTTTTTTTTTTTATCTCTTAACCACGAGGGTATCCAAGTAGCCAGAAGCAAGCACTAACACCACCACTCTTGCGCCATCTTTTAACAGCTCCCACCGCCCAGTCTATCATCATACCTCCCCTGGCGACACACAGACAATACATATGGCCCTCCCCGTCCGGCACCCGGCGGCATAACCGGCTGGGTAAACGACCAGATGCGCAAACTCAAGAGCCGCGGCAACCGCTCCACGGCTCCCCAAGGCTACGAAGCCACAACACTACACGCCCAAGGAGGGCGGCGCGGCTTTGGCCCGCTCGACCCAGACGAAGCGTGGGATGCGCGCGTGGGCGCCGAAGCCGACGGCTACGGACTCTACGACGAGCACGAAGCGGGAGGGGCTCGCGGACGGAGCACAGAGTATCGCGGAGGCGAGTATACAATGAATATGCCGCCGCACGACGACGCCGACGTGGAGAGGGGGCGGGCACGAAGCAAGGGACAGAATCCATTCGACGACGATGCGGCGTCGAGTCTGCGCGGGGTGAGTCCACGGCCGTTGGAGGGGCGGCGGGGGAGAAGAGATGGGTCGGGGAGTGGGAGTCCGACGGGGAGGAGATCAGTCTTTCGAGAAGAGGTGGTGTGAAGAGGAGGATTGGCATTGTGGTTTTTGTACAGTCGAGTGGGTGAGAATACCGTGTTTGACTGGGCATGTTGGATGAGTGTTTGCGTTGGGGGTTGGGCAACAAGGGGACAAGGCGGCAAAGGCGACTCGCACGTTTTTCTGCTCGACTTGATGTCTGGCAGCTCGCATCGTTGTCTGTATTCCTAAATTACTGCTCGTAGTGTTTGATAGATGTCCATGTATTTTATACTTGCAAGTACGCATATATAACGACACCAAAAAAGTACTGCTACTAGCACCACTAGCAGTCCTAGCTCTGTGAATGCAGTAAAAGAAGTCATCATCAACCACGAAGCATCTCAAAACTCCCCATTCCACCACGCAACAAGCCAAACATGGCCCAGCCTCCCGACCTCGAGCAAGTCCGCGATGAATTCGTCTCGCTCGCCTACGAAGCCGGCGCCATGATGCTCGCCGCCAATCCCGCCAACCTGCAAACCAACACCAAGCTAAACTGTGCGTCTGGCCAGCCACGCCAAGCCAAAAACCCTCCAACTAATATAACTGCAGCCGTGGACATTGTCACGGAAGCTGACCAAGCCATTGAGCACATGGTGTCGTCGCGTCTCGGCACAGCTTTCCCATCTGTTGCATTCATGGGCGAGGAGACGTATAAACCCGGTGTGCGGCTTGGTCCCGAACCAACATTTATCGTTGATCCCATTGACGGTGCGGCGAGCAAAGAAATACTCATCACCCACCCACCCAGCACAAATCCACGCACTAACCTCTCCCATATCAAGGAACCACAAACTTTATACATGGCTTTCCCAGCGCATGCATCTCTCTCGGCCTCGCAATCAACCGCAAGCCCGTTGTGGGCGTCATCTACAACCCCTGGCAGGACCTTCTCTTCACCGCCGTGCACTCGCGCGGCGCCTACATGACTCGTCTCCGCTCCTCTCCTCCCCTCCGCCTCCCCCTCGCCTCTAACCCCCAACCCCTCACCGGCCTCGCCTCCGCCCTCGTCGCCGTCGAATGGGGCTCCGACCGCTGCGGTAACAACTTTGACGTCAAGACTAGCCTCTTTCGCAACTTGGCTGCCGAGACTGCTACGGGCGGCGCCATGGTCCACTCGCTGCGCTCCCTCGGCTCCGCGGCCCTAAACTTGGCTGCCGTGGCGGCTGGCCAGTTGGATCTTTACTGGGAGGGCGGCTGCTGGGCCTGGGACGTTTGCGCTGGCTGGTGCATCCTCCAAGAGGCGGGTGGCATCATGGTGGGCGGGAATCCCTCAGACTGGAATCCCGCTCTCGATGGCCGTGTCTACTTGGCTGTGCGCGCCGCTCCGAGCGGTCAAAAGGAGCTGGTGCACGAGTTTTGGAATGTCCTTGGACATGATGAATTGAATTATTCCACTTAACAAGTAGCCATCCGCCTTGGCCCTTGGGGAAAAAGAGCTCCCTCTTGTCTCTTGGACGAGGGCTCCCAATGACCCAGACTTGCAATAGTCGCACCCGTCATTAGACCTTGAAATGTCCTTGTTCACCGCCACGACTTGATGATTGTGGCAACCATGACTCTTGTTCATTACCAACCTCGCTCAACCTCCTTTAGCCATCATTAGAACTAAATACCATCACACGTTCCCCCCCCCAAAAAAAAGCCTTGCAATTCTCTTTAAACACCATTCTTCATTCTAAAACAGTCATCATCAACCATACATCATGCTTCAGCCTCGACTTGGCCCTTGGTGTCCACCTTTTTAGCTGGTGGGCCATCCTGTGCCGAGCCGTCGTCTTCGCGTGTCCGCTTGTTATTTGCAGTCGTTGTCGACGTGTTTCCTTCGCCTTGGTCTGTTGTTGATTGGATTCGGGGCTTGACGCTGTTTGCAACGTTAGCAAAGGTACAATAAACCGCCATGGGGGGGCAGACTTGCTCATTTGTATCGTCTCGATGCTCGGCATTCCTAGCATCGTCATCCTTGTCCCGCGAGCCACCGCGGGCGCCGCTGCCGTGATCTCGCCCACGGCCGCCCCGCCAGCCACCGCGTCC
>NJET01000077.1:12409-39574 GCA_002591415.1 Ophiocordyceps australis | reverse complement strand
ACCACCACCACCACCGCCACCACCTCTACCATTGGGCATCCTCTTGGTGCCATCATGTCCCTCAAAAAATCTCTTGGGCGCAATAGGGTTAGGCTGCAGCTTACCTTGTCGAATAAGCTCCGACTTTTCCTCGCAGTAGGCGCGCTTGGACATGATTTTCAGCTCATGCCCCTTGTAAGTCGGTGCCGGTTGCAGCTCAATGAATTGCTTGGCAGCCTCTTCGTCTGGAAAGGTAACAAAGACTGAGCCCTTGAAGAGGCCATCATTTGTTCGACGGAGTTTGAGGCCCCTGACCTCGCCAAACTTTGCAAAAAAGCTCTCCAAGTCAAACTGCGTGTTGGGATCTTCATCGCCAAAGCCCTTGACATAGACCGACGAAGCTTCCGCCTTGGCCTTGGCCTCGGCAGTCGACTTGTACGCAACCTTGCGTTTGACGCTTTCCTGGCCCTCTTCGCCATCAACGTCGAGAAAGTTGCTTTGGCGAAGGGCTGTAACAACAGCACTATAGGGCTGGAAGCAGCGCATCCGCTTGAATGAGTGAATCGTGGAAATTGGAATGGGCTTGTTGGCTGCGCCTCCACAGGATTCCCACATGAATTTGTCCTGGGGGAAATTCCAGTCTCCAAAATAAAACTCGACCTATTGCAAGCAAGGGCGTTAGAAGCCAACAGATACCAACAAGGGGTTATACAAGACTAATTACCTGCTTACGAATCTCCTCCGGGTCGTCGGTAATTCTTCGAACACTGGGATCGAATTTGCGATTCTTGCGAAAGTCTTGACGATTAACCTTGGCCTTGGTCTTGAGCATCTTGCTGTTTCCTTGTCCGGCAGAGGAATCAGGTGCTGCTTTTCCATCTTCCTCTGTTGGATTGGATGTTGCTAGTGCCTCCTCGGGCTTGGAATCTGCATCTTCATGTTGAGCGGCTTCCTGCTGGAGCTCCGTCTCTGCTTCTGCAGGTCCTGTTTCAGGTGTGGCCTTGGTCGGCTCTGGGTTATTGGAAGTATCGACCTTTTCCTCGGCCACTTGCTGCACCTCTGCAGCTGTGGTGGGCTTGGATGTGGCGTCTGAATCGGTCATGATGATGAGAGGTTTAAATTGCGATTTAAATGATGGAGCAGTGGTGAGCCGCTCTGGCAGGAAACGCAGAGCTTTAGCGTCTCTCGATATTGCCTTGTCTGGAAAAATGTTAGTGAGCTGGTGCTGAGCAACACGAGACAGCTCCCCATGCCAGGTATAATTGTGTCATAAAGGAAGACTGACGCAGAAACTAGGTGGCTCAGTTGCACCGTGTGCGTCTTGAACCTAGAGTTGACAAGGAAGTGGAAGCCGCTTCAAGGTGCTGGAGTGAAGGAGACAAGAAGCAGCCAGAAGACATTGAGGACCGGAGAAGAGAAGTCTAGATTCTGCCGTGGCGAAAAGAGCAAAGAAAAAGTTCTTTGCGACCTCACCGCCCGCAGGACTCGCCCCGCAAAAATTGCTGGCAATGGCGTTACCCTGTACTTGGCTGAGGAGAGGAGATGGAGTATCATTACCAGACGACGAGCTTGTTAGTGTTTGGGTGGGGTAAAAATATTTCTACTTGGGCTGTGTCGGGCAGGCATTTTGTCGCGTTGAATTCATAAAGAGCCACAAACTCTGAGAGTCATGTGTACCGACATGGTAGGGCGTTGCCATGGAATGCGAAGCAAAGGGCAATGTTTTAAAGGCCACTACTAATAATGGTAGCAACTATTCCCAAGCTACTAGATGGACCTTGAAGCCTATCCTACTCCCTAGCAGTACTACTAGTAGTAGGTGTAGGCCGTGGCAGGTATGACAAGTCAAAGTTCCCAACGCGGCCTGAATAGGAAAAGTCAGCAGCCCTCGTAGCATTCCGTCTCTGCACGTATTCGTGTCCAGTTCCTGGCACCGAAGCTTTGAGTGCTCAGAGGAGTCCTAGTAGCTAGTACGTAGTATATATGTCACTACTACTACCTACTAGTAGTAAGTAAGGTCTGAGTCGCATCCAATCATTGCATTCACCTATTCCCTAGACACGCATTTCTTGCAACTCCTAGATGCACCTCTTGTGATTGCTTAGGGTCCGGCGTCGAAAAACAGGCGGTGCGACCAATGGGGGGGCTGTTCCTTGGAGAGACGAGCATCATCACAAACTGCCCCCTACAACCGCTTCAAGCATAATGCGACGATTTGGCAGCTTACCGCACCTGCCGGCAAGGCTGAGAGCCAATGTCAGTCGTGCTACTCCATCAGCCACAGCCACAGCCACAGCGCCGGCCTCGAGATCAAGACTGCATTGGCGTGGATTCCTATCGGATGCAAGCAAGCGTACGCACAAGCATGGCTCGCCATGGCCGGCAGCCCTGATTGCCGGCGGTCTCTTCATCTGGTGGCTCTATCCGTCCGACGACTTTGCGCAGTTGTCGAGCAAGCCCAAGACGAAGCCCTCGGCCCATTCTCATGCCCAGCATGACAAGCAAGATGACGAGCAAGAGGCCAGCAGCGTCGACCAGTCTGCCTGGACTAGTTTCTCCAGCCGCTTTGAGTCGCTCTCCATCATGACGGACCTCGAGTGGTCTGACTTGTCGGACAAGCTCGTGGGATTTATTCTGCCTGACTGGTCGCGCTTGGTACCCGGCTACCTGAGAAAGCTCCAGCGTGAACTCTCCATGTCTCCTGGGTCTCTGGCCGACGAGATTTGGCAAGAAGCACACGACCCTCTTCTGAATCCCGAGATTCGTTACTCGGCACAAGTCCGTGTCTCGTCTGATCTTTGCGACGAGGAAAGAGTATTTCTGGCCCGCCGGCGAAAGGTTGCCCGAGTTGCTTTGGCGCGGTATTTGGGCCTCAAGGAAGAAGACGTCCATCCCGATGACGTCCCCACCATTGCTATATGCGGCTCTGGTGGCGGGCTGCGTGCCCTCGTTGCCGGAACAGGCTCTATTCTTGCCACGGAAGAGGATGGCCTCCTAGACTGTGTCACCTATACATCTGGCGTCAGTGGTTCCTGTTGGCTCCAAACACTCTATCTGTCGTCTTTTGTAAAGGGAAGTATTGCTGGGCTGCTCGAGCATCTCAAAGCAAGAGCCTCGACACACATTGCTTACCCTCCTGTTGCCTTTAATGCACTCATATCAATGCCTACAAACAAGTGCCTCTTACGAGGCTTGGTGGAGAAGCTTCGAGGCGACACAAACGCTCACTTTGGTCTTGTCGATATTTACGGTCTTTTGCTAGCGGCTCGCTACTTGGTCCCAAAGGGCGAATTGGGTGTCAATGATGATGACTTCAAATTGTCCAACCAGCGCGAGTACATCAAGCATGGCCAGCGCCCTTTGCCCATTTATACTGCCGTCCGACACGAGATTCCCGACTTGGATCATGATGCCACCACGGCCGACCAAGAGGCAGCTAAGGAAGCTGCCAGCCGAGAGTCTTGGTTTCAGTGGTTTGAAATTACTCCCTACGAATTCTTTTGCGAAGAATTTGGTGCTGGGATTCCAACATGGGCGCTGGGTAGAAGGTTCAATAATGGAAGAGATGTGCCGCCCGAAAACGGTTTTCACCTACCCGAGATCAAAATGTCGCTTCTCATGGGTATCTTTGGGAGTGCCTTTTGCGCCACCTTGAGCCACTACTATCGAGAAGTCCGGCCGCTCGTTCAGAGCATGTCAGGCTTCGGCGCCGTAGACGACCTAGTGGCTGGCAGGAACGAGGACTTGAGCAAGGTGCACCCCATTGATCCGGCAAGCATCCCCAACTTTGCCTTTAATATGAAGGAGACAGCGCTGCCCAAGACTACGCCAACGAGTATATATAAGCAAGAGTACATTCAGCTCATGGATGCGGGCATGTCCAACAATTTGCCCATATATCCCCTCTTGAGACCGGGCAGGCAGATTGATATTGTTGTCGCTTTTGATGCCTCGGCCGACATCAAATCTGACAATTGGCTTTCAGTGGCTGATGGCTATGCTCGTCAGCGTGGCATAAAAGGGTGGCCTGTGGGTATTGGATGGCCCAAGCCAGGCAATTCGGCGGAACAGACGGCCAAGGAGCTTGGTAATGCCCAAGTTGATACGCCTCGAGATGCCGAACAAAGAATAAAAGAGGCCAAGAGCGATCAGGAGGCACTCCAAAGGGAGGCAGCCCAAAAGCAAAAGTCGTTGCCCAAGGAGGACGCCGAGGCCAAGTTTTCGCCAGGAGATGAAGAAGCCGGTGATTTGGGCTATTGCACCGTATGGGTGGGCACGACGCAGGAGCGCACCTCTGAGCCCCCGCCACAGTCCAAGGCGGTTACGGATGCGGAATCGTGGAGGCTGATGCAGCCTGACGCAGGCATCGCCATTGTCTATCTCCCCTTTCTCTCCAACAGCAAGGTGCCTGACATCTCTCCTGGAACCAGTGACTTTCTCAGCACGTGGAACTTTGTCTATACCCCTGAGCAGATTGATCAAGTTGTACGTCTTGCTCGTGCCAACTATGACCAAGGCAGAGAACAGATACGATCGACAGTCCGTGCCGTGTATCAACGCAAAAAACAGCTTCGCGAGGAGACTGACAAGCGGCTCAAGCTGGAGAGGTTTCGCACCATGGAAAAGCATGGCGAGGCTGTGTTGCTTGGCGAAGGAGACCAATTCAGTTGACGCTGGGACGCAAGCCAAGTCGAGACTCGAAGCTTGTCACTCGTGAGGACAAGACTAGAGGACCTTAAATCATGACAGAGAGACATGTATATACCTCTTTTTTTTTACCTGGTGGCGCGCACATGGGGGGGGCTGCATAGCTATTCATTACTGGTACATTTTGAACAGACATCAGGCTAGACATGGGTCATATGACTTCTCCAATATCGATGTGTGGTGGTGTCCAAGGCTTGGCTCCCTTCTCCATCATGTCGCTGGGCACGCGCACCTTGTTGCCCGGACTGTATAGATACCAGGCCTTGAGCGAGGCCATGCAAGCCTTTCGCCTGGCAACATCCAAGCTTGGACCGGCAGCTTCTCCGAGCTTTTCGTTTCCGCTATAGATGCCGACAACGAAGACGGGTGTACGTGAGAGCCGGCCAGTTTCGCTCTCAAGACGAGCTAGAGGAGGGTCAAATCCTTCACGGGCGCACAGCATGGCAAGCTCGCGCGTTGGCAGCAAAAACTCAAAGAGGTGTGATAGGTCGAGCTTCCGGGACAAGATGTGCGACGAGACAAACGACTTGGCAGACACGTGCCCGCAATGAGAGTAGACAGCGCCAACGACGGCCCGAACAAAAGAGGCAAAGGCTTCGTGTTGTAAATTGGCTTCATGAACAGACTCGTTTGTGGGGTTCTTGTCTTTTGGCCGAATAACGTCGCCAAAGTCGTCGTCGAAAATGACTCGACTGCTGATGCCGCGACGATAGGCCTCGTTGCGCCGCGTCTCGGACCGTACATATCCCCACCGAAGCATGGTGTGATTGTTGATATCCGGCTTCCACTGCAGCAGGCCAGGATCAACCTCTTGACCGGGAGCTGCAACGGCCTCGACTCCCCACCGCCGAGCAATCTGATCAAGAGACTCGGCACCCGAGTATGCACGGAGGGCGGCGTAGAGAACCGTCATGGGCAAGCGCGGCCACTTGCACAAGAGATATTCCAAAACATGGTAATTGATGATTGTGTTTCCGAGACAGGCCAGGTTCAAGTTGTTGAACTGCACGCTGGGGTCGGCAGACGGGGTGACGAGCGCTCGCGCAAGCGTCTGGATTGGAAATTTGCTTGATAGACATAATCGGGCATGCAGGGCGGCCAGCTTTGCTGAATGGGCGGCTCGTTGAAAGGGCGGCGAGGGAGGGTGGAGGCGCGGCTTGGGTTGCTCATGGGCGGCGACATGGTCCGACGACATGGCTGCCGAGCCATCTAATGACGATTGGCAGCGCCTTGTTGGCGGTTGTCTTGTGCCAATGGGTGCAGAATGAGCTCCAAGCAACTGCCCGCTCCAGCGTGCCAGTCGCGGCCTCGCCATGAGGCCCATCGAGCAGAGCACTGCTCACGACGGCTCTGGTCAGAAACAAGGAAAAGCGAATTAATCACAGCATCCGAAAAGCAATGTGCTCAACGGCAAGTGATGCATCAAAAGCGCAACCTGGGCTCATTGTCCCTGTTGGCGCGAAGGGGAAAAAAAAAAAAGCTGCGGCGCACGTAGTCTGTGCTTAGCTAATGCCTCACGACTTCTTGCTTGCAACAGCTTGTATGCCGCGGAATATCACCGGTCCGCATCTCAACTACCCGTTTTGTAATTGACCTAACAACGTGCCTTGCTTGCCTTGAGCTTGAGGGCGACGCCAATCGCACGCTCAGGCCTCATTTTTTCGCATCTCTGGGCTTGTACGCTACAAACATGGTATGATATATTTCCAATTGTCGAGTCGAGATGCGTGTCAGCTTACAACGCAACTCCAGGGCGGTGGAAAAAAGATTCCGTGAGTTGCCAATGCTCAACTGGACCACGACACACGTCATCGAGGATACAGTCGGTCAATTCAGTTGCTGACTTTTCTGGGCCTCATCCAGCTACCCCAAGCATGTTTGGTCGCCGTCTGGCGGCTGGTATGCACAGCCTAAGAACTGGAAGTCCAACACCTTGATTGCTGGCGCCGTCATGTTTGGCATCTGTGCCATAGCTTTCAGATATGGCGCCGAGTACGAAGAACGGGTACGAAGGCCTGAGCCGGGCGAGTGGTACATTAGCCGACAGTTGGTCCAACCCGTGTGTCTATGTCTGTGTGCCATTTAGAAACTGACACGAGGGCACAGCTGGTCGAGGCAGTTGAAGGAGTGGGACGCGGAGGACCGCGCAAAGGCGGAGCAGGCAAAGACGGAGGAAGCAAAGGAAACGCAAGCTAGCAAGTGACGAAGTCAAGGCCGCCATGCTGATTACTTGATATCCGGGCAGCAAAAGTAAGAAGCAACTTGTCGCGTCCGGCTATGTTGGATCTGCATATCCTGTCTGTTGATGATGGCACTCGCCATTTCTGCAAGTCGTGCGACGATTGGCGACGGACAAAGAGTACAATGTCGGGCCGTGTTGTCTGGGTTGCTTTGCCGTGTATATACTCTGTATCTGTGCTTGGACGGGCACCGACACGTCCTTTAACGCCAGAAAGCGTAACCCTCGGTGGATCTTGCTTCCGTCTGTCAAACTGAAAAAAAGCCTCAAGTTGGTAACCTACTGTGAGTCCAGCTCCCATCTGCGAGACTGAAAAGTTGCAAGGTGACATGTCGATAGCGACGAGGCCCTTGAGCGATGCAGCTTCGCGCCATGGTTAGGCATAGCATCAAGCTAGATTAATCAGCACTAAGCCACTCTGGCGCATAAGTATATGGCCCCACTAATAAACAGCCTTGTCCGTCCACTGGAGATCTGCCAGCATGGAAGAAGGCCGTGGAATCCTTGTTGGGCCCCTCAGCTAACGTGGTTGCTTTGTACACTTGAGGGGCACGTTGACGTAGAGGATACTTGTGCGAGCCGCAATAAACACCATTGCCCAACGGTTTGCCTCTTAGCTACTAGTATCTGTCATGTATCTGTCAGTGATTGCCTGCAGCGGCGGTACACATTCTAGAGAGCGCCCTCCTTCACCGCGTAGATTGGCCGGCCTAATACCTGCTCCCAGTAATGGTAGGCAATCCAGGTCCCACTGACACGACTTCAACCGGCTGTGACATAACTACATACTAGTAGTACTTGCTATTCAGGCCTCCCCTTCCTTGCCCGTCTTGCTTCACGCATAATTTTCCGCGCTCTTTTTTCTCTGCCGCTTCCTTGAGAGCCAGTTTGCACGTGCGCCCAGGCAATTCTTTGATGAAGCAAGCATAGCATTTCTTACCTCTGCGGCCGTTTGATTCGTCTTATCCAACGCTCAGCTGCTCACGTGCCCGACTCTTTGTCTGTCAAACGCCCGCCATATTTGGCCCCCGCGACGTCTTGTTTCCAGTCACTTGTGTTGCCAGCTCGGCATCAAGCGCCTTGCTGAAGCCCTGATCGGGCGGAGACTTGGCCGTAAAGTAAGTATTGCCGGGCCCCAAGACGGTTGATGCGTCCGTGTTTGCTCATGTGCGCAAGACGTGGACAGCCTTTTGACCAGACCGAGAGCCTACCCGGGGACAAGGTGACTTGGCGACTTTCGATTACCAACCCACCCGGCCTTTGTTCGACTATTTACTCGCTTGTGCTTCTCAGGATTCACTCTGGCTTCTCGTGCGCTTCGTATCGTGGGCCTTGCAGTCGGCCTAGGGCTCAGCGTCCTTGCTGCGAGTCAACGCACAAACGACGACATGGCCTCGCAGAGTCATAGCGGTGGACGCTTAGAGGCGACACCGGGCCGCGAGCTTGTCTACTGCCACGCATGCACTCATGAATGGTACCGGGATGGACCAAATATTGACTGTCCAGAATGTGGCGGTGATATTACTGAAATTGCAAGATGGCTCTAGTGCCCGCCTTTTATATATTGTCTTTGCTGACCTTTGCTGTCTAGATAAATCCTGACAACGACCCACGTGAGCCTGAAAACCCTGGCTCGGCATACTCTAGTCCTGAGCTACGATCTTCTCGTGAAGAAGACTACTCGGACCCAGAAGAAGCTGATTTAGAGGAACATATTGGTCCCCACGGCTTCATTCATCGCCGCAGTGTTCGTCAGGGTCCAAACCAAGGCCCTCACCACGATGCCAGCCTGGAGAATGTGGCTCGTCGGTTCTATGAGATGCTACAAACTTTTGGACATGCTCGACCTACCAATGTGCGGGAGTCGTCGGCCCCATCAGAAGACGATCAGACTGCTTGGCCCCGATTTCATCGAGCTACATTTACCTCGGGCCCTCTAGGAGGGACAGCTTCTGTCACAATCTTCTCGGGGCCTCCCCCTGGTCGCACGTCGGCTGCGTTACCCGATGCAGAGGCTTTCCAAGCGTACGTTGAATGAGAAAATCAAGGCCTCAGTCTGAATGAAGAGCTGCAAGACTTGTTGTTTCGTTTTGCTAATTTGAGGGCAGCATCTTCTCTGACGTTTTGCGAGATCTCGGCCCACCGCAAGGCAATCAGCATGGGGGGCCTCCGCCCAACTTTGCTAGAGGCTTACAGGAGATATTCAGCTTGCTCAGCCCAGCGAGCGCCATGGCTGGTGATGCGGTTTACTCTCAAGAAGCCTTGGATAGGATTATTACACAGCTGATGGAGGCGAATCCTCAGTCAAATGCAGCACCACCAGCAAGCCAGGAAGCATTGCAAACACTGGAGAGGAAAACGGTGGACATTGACATGCTCAAGGGCGACAGCAAGACGGAATGCACAATTTGCATTGACGAAATGAAGGTTGGCGACAAGGCCATTGTACTTCCTTGCAAGCACTGGTTTCACGAGGAGTGCGTCGTTTTATGGTTGAAGGAACATAATACATGTCCAATTTGCAGGACGCCAATTGAGAAGACGGGAAACAGCAGTGGCAGCACCCACGGTAGCGGTGGTGGAGAGTCTGATGCTGGAGACTCAGCCTCTGGCGCCACTGGACCATCAGCTCCTGGCTCGAGTAGGCAAGGACCTGGAGCAGCGCAAGGAGGAATGCGGAGCTTTAGCGCAAGTTTTGGAGGATTCGGAAGGTCTGGAGCAAATGCAGCGGGTGAAGGTTCCAACGGCATGGCTCGATGGAGTGGAGTAGGCCGGGCAGGTGGACTTGGCGAGGCCCTGAGAGCCATTACATCTATACAGCAAGTACGGGACGCGGAGCGCGGGCGAGACTGGCCAGGCGGCTACGACTCATCGCGCTTACAAAGACGAAGCGCAGACTCTTCGACTAGCCCAACCGGACCTGTGTCGAGCGACATGTCAAATCAAGCACGGCAGCCAAGTCCATCAGAGAGTCGTCGCCGAATGGCAAGCCAGGGCTCTGGCAGGCAAACAAGTCTGGGTCCTTTGAGCTGGTTGCGAGATCGCTTCTCTGGTGGTGGTGGATCGCAGCAAGGGTCTTGCCGCGAATAGCAAGGTGGACGCAAAGGTCTAGGCTGTAGGGCTGGGAGAAGTCGGGCATGGGGCGAAGACCAAGGGAGGCTGCAAGTGCATGTGTGGAAATTTAAGGTTTGGAGGGCAAGGCTAGCAAGCAAAGCCACTTGTGGGGGATGGGGGGACTTGTAGAGCCTTTTTGGCCACGATGAGACGGGCGAATGAATAAATAGTCGAGAGTAACGGAGATGGCAGATTTATGATTGTCGTCTCTGCGGCGTAGAGGCATCTTGGTTGGCCAAGGGGGCCAAGGGGACCAAGGGAAAGGAGAAAAGACAAGACTCCGGGCGCTGGCAAGACCATGGATCGGGCTTCATGCTGGCCAAGGAGCGGAGAATATGCAAGTTCCGTTGAAGGCCGGATATCAAGGAGCCGGGCCGGGCAGCGCCGGGCCGGGGAACTTGGCATGAGGTAAGCACAAAGGGGATTGGCGTGTGATGTGATGCAAATGCATGACTGGCGATTGGCCTGCTCCAAACAAGTTTTGATGCAGACCCCTCATTTTTCACTTTTTAGGTCTCTTTTTGCTGCTTGGGCCAGCAACCGGTTGGCAGCGAGTCAGCCGTTGCCGTCAAGCTAGGGGCCGATTAGTATGCAAGACGAGGCGCTGGCGTCTATGCGACGGGCAACGGCCATGACTAGCAAGCCGGTTCGAGTGAAGCCATTGGGGCTAAGCTGCCGAGTGACGTCGGATAGGTAGCTCGGGACCATGGCTCTTGTTTAAAAAGAGGAGGGGTGGAAGGCAGAGGGAGAAGAGGCAAACCTGGCTCACCATTCCTGACCCTGTTCCCCTCCAAGCTTGTCTAGTCTTTGGCCTGTTGCATCAATGGCGGAAAACGTGCCTATTCCCGAGCCTCCTGGGCTGCCACTTATAGGCAACCTGGGCGAA
Source organism: Ophiocordyceps australis (assembly GCA_002591415.1). Classification (NCBI taxonomy): domain Eukaryota; kingdom Fungi; phylum Ascomycota; class Sordariomycetes; order Hypocreales; family Ophiocordycipitaceae; genus Ophiocordyceps; species Ophiocordyceps australis. The sequence goes on along the minus strand of NJET01000077.1, from coordinate 28,649 downwards.
TTCACGACGAGTATGACCAAGGACCTTTCTCGGCTGGCCGACACTTATGGCAAGTCAAATGGCCCTTGTCGTATAGCTTGCCATGCTGACCGGGAGGGGGAGGAAACACGCAGGCGCCATTTTTAGACTGCACAAGGGCTCGCAGCCGCAGGTATATGTGTCGAGCTATGAGCTCCTCAATGAAATCTGCAATGAGAAGCGCTTCCACAAGTCTATTGGCGGTTCGCTCCTGGTGAGCTCCAAGAGCATTGATGTGGGCAGGAGAGTGCAGTGAGGAGCTAACGAGGGCGCAGCAAGTCCGAGAGGGTGTTCACGATGGCCTTTTTACGGTAAGCCCAAGCCTAGACTGCAAGCCTCGGCCTTGACACCATTGTGGGAACATCATGATGGTGCAGGTTGACTGTGCAAACTCTTGCTCACCATGGACACACGGCCACAGGCCTATGACGATGAACCCAACTGGGAAAAGGCACACCGAATCCTGGTGCCTGCCTTTGGCCCGCTGACGATCCGGGCCATGTTTGACGACATGTACGACATTTCGACGCAGCTAGCCCTCAAGATTGCACGCTACGGCCCTCAGACGCCCATTCCCGTCTCTGACACCTTCACGCGGCTGGCCCTGGACACTCTGGCTCTCTGTGCCATGGACTACCGCTTCAACTCGTTTTACAGCGATGAAATGCATCCCTTTGTCGGTGCCATGTGCGATTTCCTGGATGAGTGCGGAAGACGCGGCAGACGGCCTGCCTTTGCTCCAAACTTTCTCTATCGGGCAGCGAATGAAAAGTTTTACAAGGACATTGGCATTATGCGCAAGACGGCCGAAGATGTCATTGAGGCTCGCAAGGCGAATCCGTCTGACCGCAAGGACCTGCTCAATGCCATGCTCAACGGCACTGATAGCAAGACTGGAGAGAAGCTGAGCGACGACAACGTGGCCAGCCAGCTCATCACCTTTCTCACTGCCGGCCACGAGACGACGTCGGGCCTGCTTTCCTTTGCCTTTTACAATTTGCTCAAGACGCCGAGCGCCTACCAGGCGGTGCAGCGCGAGGTGGACACTGTCATTGGCCGCGACAAGGTGGCTGTTGAGCACACCACCAAGTTGCCCTATATTACAGCTGTGCTGCGAGAGACGCTCCGAGTGACGGCCACCATTTTCGCCATTGGCGTCGAGCCGTACGAGGACACTTTACTTGCTGGCAAGTATCTGGTGCACAAGGGCGAAACAATCACGGCCCTTCTCAGCAAGGCCCATCTTGATCCCGCCGTCTATGGCGAGGATGCCAACGACTTCAAGCCGGAGCGCATGCTTGACGAAAACTTTGCCCGCCTCAACAAGGAGTTTCCCAACTGCTGGAAGCCCTTTGGCAACGGCAAGCGAGCCTGTATTGGCCGGCCCTTTGCCTGGCAAGAGGCCATTATTTCCATGGCTGTCTTGTTCCAAAACTTCAACTTTAGCCTGGATGACCCAAACTACCATCTCGAGACGCAGGAGACGCTGACTCTCAAGCCCAAAAACTTCAACATTAGGGCCAGTCTTCGGCACAACATGACGCCCACCCAGCTCGAGCTGCAGCTCACGGGCAAGCGGCCCAAGGTGGAGCAAGAGGCACCAGACGCAGCGCAGCAAGACGGCTCGAGCGCCTCGGCCGGCTCGGGCAAGCCGCTGGCAATCTTTTACGGCTCCAACAGCGGCACCTGTGAGGCCTTTGCCCAACGGGTGGCGGCGAATGCCTCTCGGCATGGCTTCAAGGCCACCACGGTGGCGCCTCTGGATGATGCAAACCAAAAGATGCCCAAGGACCGTCCAGTCGTCATTGTCACGGCCTCGTACGAGGGCCAGCCGCCTTCGAATGCGGCCCTGTTTGTCGGCTGGATCGAGGGTCTCAAGGGCCAGGAGATGCAAGGCGTGTCGTATGCCGTCTTTGGCTGCGGCCACCATGACTGGCCGGCAACATATCAGCGCATCCCCAAGCTGGTCGACTCGACTCTGGAGAAGCTGGGCGGCCAACGCCTGCTGCCCATTGGCGCGGCGGATGCTGGAGCGGGCGACATGTTTGAAGACTTTGAAACCTGGGAGGAAAAGTCGCTGTGGCCGGGCCTGCAGGCCAAGTATGGCGCCGAGGACAACGAAGCCAACGCGGGCAGTGGCATCAGCGTCGAGGTTTCCGTGGCGCGCAAAAAGAAGCTCCGGCAAGAGGTTGAGGAGGCCATGGTTGTCTCGACGCAGCGGCTGACGCAAAAGGGCCCGGAGAAGAGACAGATTGAGATTAGGCTCCCAACAGGCATGACTTACAAGGCGGGCGACTATCTGGCCGTTTTGCCCTTGAACAATAGAGACAACGTCTCGCGCGTCTTTCGCCGCTTTGGGCTGTCGTGGGACGCGACTCTAATGATTAAGTCGGACCGTCCGACGACGCTGCCAACAGACTTGCCCGTGTCGGCGCTTAATGTGGTGGGCGCCTATGTCGAGCTCGCCCAGCCGGCTACAAAGAGGGTGAGTGCTGCGAGGGCTGATTTTTCTTTTTTTTTCTCTTTTTTTTTCCTTTTTTTCTCTTTTTTTTTCTCTTTTTTTTTTTGTGACCGCAAGACGGGGCCACTGACATGAGCCCTAGAATATACAAGCCTTGGCCGAGTCGACAGAGAACAAGGCAGACGTTTCGGAGCTGCAGCGACTGGCGAGTGACGGCTATGCATCTGAAATTTCCGAAAAGCGGATATCGGTGCTGGATCTGCTTGAGCGCTTCCCGTCTGTGGACCTCCCCCTGGGTGCCTATCTCGACATGCTGCCGCCCATGAGAGTCCGCCAATAGTAAGCATGCCGCAGCCCATTTCTCATATACACGAGGCACAGGCTAACAAGCACACACCAGCTCCATCTCATCGTCGCCGCTGCACGACGCCTCGACCCTGACGCTAACGTACTCTGTCCTCGAGTCACCAGCCCTGTCCGGCCACGGAACCTACGTGGGAGTCACGACGCACTTTTTATCCTCCCTCCAGCCGGGAGAAAAGCTACACGTGGCAGTGCGGCCATCGGAAAAGTTTCACCTACCGCACGACGCTGAAAAGACGCCCCTGATTTGCGCAGCGGCCGGATCCGGAGTGGCGCCCTTTATAGGCTTCATGCAAGAGCGCGCAACCATGGTGCGTGCCGGGCGCAAGGTGGCTCCCGCCATGCTCTTTTTTGGCTGCCGCGCACCCGACTCGGACGACATTTATGCAGAGCAGCTGGCCGAGTGGGAAAAGCTGGGCGTGGTTGATGTGCGGCGGGCGTATTCGGATGCGCCGGAGCATTCGTACGGGTGCCGCTTCATTCAGCACCGCATCACGCACGACGCTGACGACTTGAATGCGCTGTACAAGCAGGGCGCGCGGGTTTATCTCTGCGGGAGCCGCATGGTGGGCCAGGCGGTTGAGGAGGCTGTGTTTAACTTGGTCAAGGAGCGGGGGCCGGAAAAGACGGATGAGGAGACGCGGGCCATTTTGGCAAGCATGTTGAAGGATCGCTATGTTAGTGATGTCTTTGGCTAGGTTTTTTTTTTTTTTTTTTTTTTTATTATCAATATAATGTGTGTGTTTAAAAGTCATGTGTGTGTCTATATAATTTGTGTGTCTATATAGATATTGTGTGTCGATTCATGTAAAAGAATATATATAGGCCTTGGTTGGTCAAGACGAGAGTAAACGACTTGTGAATGCTTGTTTCAGTCAAGACGAGTATAGACCTGTAAATGCCAAGACGAGTGTAGACTTGTGAATGCTTGTTTCAGTCAAGACGAGTATAGACCTGTAAATGCCAAGACGAGTGTAGACTTGTGAATGCTTGTAAATGCCAAGACGAGAGTAGACTTGTGAATGCTTGTTTGAGTCAAGACGAGTGTAGACTTGTGAATGCTTATCCATTATATATGCATAAATTTTAATTGTCAAAAAACGACTAGTTATAATGCCCCTGTTAAAACAAAAAAAAAGAGTGCAGACACACCGCAAACGTTTTCTAGGAAAAAGAAAAACAACCAAAGCCGTTATTAAACCCACTCCAACAAAGGGATATCTTGCGCGCATCATACTCTATACCCTTTTTTCCCCCTAGCAGAAAATGCCACGCAACATGTATATAAAAAAAAAAAAACCACTAGTGTTTTTTTTTCTTTCTCCCCCTTTTTCCTCCAGGATATCTCTGCGTGAAAGAATTGAGGAAAAAAAAAAAAAGAGTTGCGATGCGAAAAAAAAAAAATAGTATACATTTTCTAATAAAAAAAAAAGTTGGGGGGGGGAGGATATAAAGAGGGGGATTCTTTTTTAGTCTTGGAAAAACTTGATAATGTGGGTAAGGTCGCGCAAGCCAACGCCATGCTTGGGGTAACAAATATAAACCTGCTCGCCCAGCGCACCAAACTTGCTACGAAAGCCCGCCTTGCGCCGCAAGCCCAAGCTCTCCACCACTGAGCTATACGTGGTGGCCAAGAAGCGCGCACGCACGCCATGTAGATTCTCGCCGGCGGTGAGTTTTTCAGAAACGCCCACGCCAAAGGTGACGGGCCCGCTGATGCTCGCCAAGACGTACTCGATGAGGACTTCAATAGCGCCATTCACCGAGCCCGGGAAGTCGAGGGCCCATTTCACCTGCCAGCCGTAGCGAGGCGCCAGCTTGGCCAGCACGACGAGGGAATGGACGCGGCCAGCCTTTTCGGCGGCAAAGTAGCGGCGGTGCTGCTTGTCGACCCAGGGGCGCACCTCGGTCATGTGTACCTGCTTGCCCTTGCGGGTGGCCTTCCAGGCGGCAATGGCTTCGTCTGTGCGGCGCATAAAGTCTGCGTCGGGCTTGACTTCTGAAATCTTGATGCCCTCGCGCTCGACGCGGCGTGCCTTGGGTCCGGCGCCATTCGAGTTGTGGTGCTTGCTTGCGTCGACGCGTTGTTCCTCGGTGCATGAGAGGGAGCGCCAGCCGAGCTGCTGGGCCAAAATCTTTTGCACCTCGTACGACACGAGCATCCAGACGGGCGTGAGGCGCAGCTCCGTGGCGACAAACTTGACAAAGGCGGCGCACACGTCTCGGTACTGGCTGCGGTCGCACAGCGGGTCGCCCGTCATCATGGCAAACTTTTCCTGCTTGACGTAGCCCACGGCAGCGCCCGTGGTGGCGTGGCGCCATATCTCGAAGCGGTCGTCGAGCCACGACGTGTTGGACGCGTCGCCGTAATTGGCAATGAGCTTCTCCAGCGGCGGCGGGCTGCTCACGGCCTTGGTGGTGTCGGCCTCGGGGTGCGGCAGGCCGGGCGGGCGCTGCGGCAGCGACTTGGGGTCGCGGTGGAAGAGAGAGGCATAGCGCACGTCGCCCAGCTCCAGCATCCACGCCACAATGCGCTCCAGCCCCAGCCCGGCTCCGGCATGGGGCGGCGCGCCCAGGTCAAAGGCCAGCAGGTAATCCTCCATGCCGTCCTCGGATATCCCAGCCGCGCGCATGTTGTCGCGCAGCTGCTGGGCGTCGTGGATGCGCTGCCCGCCCGAGCAAATCTCTTGGCCGCGGATGAAGATATCAAAGGACCGCGTCCAGTCGGCGTCGTCGGGGTCCTTGTGCGTGTAAAAGGGCCGCGCGCTGGCTGGGAACTTGTCCAGCACGTAGTAGTCGGTGCCGTACTTTTCCCGCACCAGCTGGCCCAGACGCATCTCGTCGGGCGTCGACAAGTCCTCTTCGGCCACGTCGCGCCCATCCTCGCGCAGCATGCGGATGCCCTCGCGGAAATCTAATATCAGCGTCTCCTCCAGATACTTGAACTCGCCGCTCGGCCAGCGCTTGCGCACCTCGCCAATCTCGGCAGAGTCGAGCACCGCCCGAAAGACTGCCTTGAGGAACACGTCAATCACGTCAATCACCTCGTGGTAGTCGTGCTCAATCGCCATTTCCAAGTCGAGGCCCGTGTACTCGGTCAAGTGCCGGTGCGTGTTGGAGTTTTCCGCCCGGAACACGGGGCCCACCTCAAACACGCGCCCAAAGTCGGCCGACACGGCTGACTGCTTGGCCAGCTGCGGGCTCTGCGCGAGAAAGGCGTTGCGCCCAAAGTAGTTGACCTTGAACACGGCAGCGCCGCTCTCCGTCGCCGCCGGCTGCAGCTTGGGCGTATTGATCTCCATGAAGCCCTGCTGCTCCAGCGTCTCGCGAAAGAGGCGCGACACGAGCGAGCGGATGCGGAACAGGGCCTGGTTCGACGGGTGGCGCAGGTCAAGAATCCGCGACGCCAGCCGGTTGCGCAGCGTCTCGGGCGGCTTGTAGTTGGAAAAGGCGGCATTATGCGCGGCATTGACCAGGTGAATCGTGTGCACATGCACCTCGACGCCCGAGTGCGTCGCCGACCGCACAGGCTCTGGCGGCGCCTTGAGGGTGCCGCCCACTTGCACCAGAGACTCGGGGTTGAGTTTATGCACCCATTGCACCATGTCCATCTCGTCGCGCGACAAGACGCCCTGGACCGAGTGCGTCTGGTCGCGAAAGAGGAGGAAATCGAGCGCCTTGGACAATTGGCGCTGGGTGGCGATGCGCGCGCGAAACGTCACGTCGGAGCCCAGGGGCAGCTGGTCCAGCTGGGCAATGGTGTTGAGCTCAGAGGGATGCATGGGCCAGTCGGCGCTGGTGCCGGTGCGGTTGCTGTCAAACGACGTGGTGGAGCGGTCCACGTCGAGGCTGGAGCGCGCCAGCTCGACGCCGCTGTCCGACGTGGTGGCGGGCATTTTGCGCAGGTGCTGGGGGAGGAGCTGGGCGTTGGCCGTGGGCAAATTGGCGACGCTGCTGTCGCTCGAGAGCAGCAGACTGTTCCTATTGCTGCCGCCGCCACCAAACGCACTGCTGGCGCCGCTGCGCTGGTTCGAGGCCGAAGTGACCGAGGCCAGGGAGAGGGGGCGCGAGCGAGAGCTGGGATGACGCCGGGGACGAGCCTGGGGCGTAACAGCAGCAAGGGCAGCGGGGGGCGTCAGAGGCGATGTCGACGGGGGGGCAGAAGGGGGGCGAGGCGGCTGTAAAGAGGCCGTGGGCTTTGCAGCCTCTGCGTCTGCGGCACGAGATGCCAAGGGCTGAGCGGCATCGGCCGAGACAGACGTGGATGTGACGTCGCTGGTGCCGACAGCGGCGCCGTCAGCAGCGCGCGACAAGGCAGCAGGCGTCGACTTGGGGCGGGGCGGCGCGGAAAGCGTCGTCGGCTTGTCTTGCACCTCTTGCACGCTGTTGATCTTGTCGTGCGTGTCGGGAGCAGAGTCTGATAGCGTGGGCGTGGGTGGTGAGGGCGTAGGCGTTGACCTGGCAGTGCGGCCCTTTTCCTTTTTGCTGTTGGGCGACTTGTTAGGCGTCTTGCTGCATGGGGCGGGGCTGGAGCTGCTGCTGGCGCCTCGCCGTTTGGAGCGGCTTCGTATAATTGGCAACCCGCCAATGGCAGAGGCCAGGAACCCGCTTCCCGCTGGCATTTTTGTGACGCGGCTCGTTTTTTCCTCTTTTTTTTTTTCTTTTTTAATTTCCTTTTAAACCTGGTTTCGTCTGGTGATGCGACAATGACGCCAGTGCCGTCTGCTCGGTAACAGGGCGCTGCGCTGCGTGATTGGTCTCTAGGAAAGGCCGTTGCAAAAAAAAAAGTATATTCGTTATAAAAAAACCAAAAAAAAAGACGATGCAGCAGCGCACGTAGGGTTTCGGAGCGGCAGTGGTATAGTGCTAGTAAAAAAGGGCAAAAGGTATCCTACTCCAAGTAGTAGTAGTAGTTTAAAAAAAAAGGGCAAAAGGACCTAGAAGCAGGCGGGAAATGAACAAAGAAGCAAAAGCCCGACGCAACGGGTGTTGGGGCAAAAAAACAGTCAGCGCCAGCGGCAGGGAGCTGCGCCTCTCTTTTATGAGCAAGGGCACATCAAACCGCGCTTACTTCATCGTCACGTCGGCCAGGCGATTAATTAACATCAACGACAATGCTCACACCAGTCCGCGCCCGGCTTGGGGCCTTGGGGGGGTGCTGGTGGTGGGAGAGGTGGTGTCCCAGGCCGAGTCAGCCCGCAGAGTCTCGGCCTGCGGCACCACTCCGATCTGGCAGTCCCAGGGACGGGCATGGCGACCTGGCAAAGTCCGCCCAGCCAAATCTAGGCCATCTCGCTGCTAGCACTAATCAGCGCTCAGACCATTACTGCGACGTGAAACTCTGGGCGGATGCCTCGGCCTTGGGCCAGCCGGAACTTCCGGGACCTCCCCTGTTGACCCGGCTCTTTGTCGTTGGCGCCCAAGATTGCAAGGAATCGGGGCCAAGTCATGAGCCGTCTCGCTACGTCTTTGCAACTCTTGCGCGCGGCTTGCCATGTGCTATGCCCGCTAAACCATGCCCAGTAACCACCAGTAACCATGACCAGTAACCATGACCACTGCGACTGGGTAGCCTTGTCCACTAAACATGCCCAACTCGTGTCCGTCTCGCACTAATTACTTGCACTAGCAAACCCGCAAAGTCCACTAACCCGAGCTTGTCGCCTCTAGAAAACGCCCCCAGCCCGATGCCCGGCCCCACAAAGGGAAAAAAAAAGCCTAGGTAATCGGTACCCTGGATCCGCCACCCCATGCATGACGTCTTTGTAATCATGGCCAAAATGCTTTCGTACCCGCGACTCAATGCAACCCTTTCTCTCCTCTCCGTCACTCAATCTACCTACCCAACCTCACCTTGGCCCATTCCTGTTGGCTGCTCTACTGCTAGTTGATTCTTACCCCTGAGCATCCTATTCTCCTTCGTCCAGCCATCCAATATAGGCAGCCTGCTGCCCGGATGGGATTCAGTCTTGTCCGCGACTAATCCTTCCCCGTCTTCGTCCAACCACCTGCGGCTGGGTTCCACCAACCCGCCTTGTCAACGCCACTTCTGCCACGCCTCGACTTGACTTGGCTGCCAGAAGCCCAACTTGCTTCCTCTCGCACCATGCTTTTACGAAACGACGCCTAACCAGCTTGTCGCCTATTTGCTGCCCTCTTTCGTCTTGTCACCCTCGACGACGTCTGTTCTTCGGTCTTGCTGTCTCGTTCGCCTCAAGGCCCTCGGGCCCGTCTCTCGCTCTCCCCTCCCCCCCCCCCCCCCCTTCTCCCCCCCTCTCAGCCCTAGTTGCTGCAGGCCAAGACTCGACGAGCTAGTCCACCTCTGCCGCGTCGGTTCATGGACGACCTGAGGCGCACCGTCTCAGCGGGCTCGGCAGCAAGAGTTGGTGCTGCTGCCAGCTTGGCCTCCAACGCTGCCACCAGCATCGCTGTGCCGTCCCTGTCGGCCGCGGCTGTGTCTCCCGACTACATCAACCCCCTCGAGTCGAGTTCGCGCTGGTATCTCAATGCTCGTGCCTCTGCCGTTCGCTATGCCGCCACCTTGGGCTTCAGCATCGCGCACCACTCTGATTCCCAAGCTCCCGACCCCTCGCGTGAAATATGGCTCGACTCGTATCTCTCTGGCTGGAGAGGACCCCAGAAGATAAAGGTGGAGGTTTGGGTTCCGCCTCGCATAGCCATGGGCCCCCGTGCTGCCGTTATCAATTTTCATGGGGGCGGATGGATTCTCGGTCGCGGTACCGATGATGCTCGTTGGGCTGGTGCAGTCATGGCTGCTCTCGACGCCGTCGTCTTTACTGTCAATTATCGACTGGCCCCTAGCTATCCCTTCCCAACGCCGCTCGAGGACTGTGTCGACTCCATTCTTCAGATTGCTGCTCGTGCCGCCGACTTTGGCATTGATCCCGACCGCATCATGCTCTCGGGCTTCTCGGCTGGCGCCACGATTGCACTGTCGAGCTGGATTGTGCTGCAGGAGCCCTTTCGATGGAAATATGACTTGCCGTTTCCCAAACCCAACATTGCCGGAATCGTCGTCTTTTATCCCACGCTAGACATCACGCTATCTCGTCCCGAGAAGCGTCAGTTGTGCTCACGCCCCGAGCTCACCATGTCGCCGGGCCTGTCCAATCTCATTGATGCCTCCTATGTCTATCCGCCCATGTCTCGAAACCAGCGCACCGATCCCAGACTCTCTCCCGGTCTCATGTCGGATGGACTCTTGGCCAAGCTACCTCCCATTCACCTCTGTCTCTGCGAGCATGACATGCTGCTCTTTGAGGGTATTTGCTTTGCCAGTCGCCTGGACCATGGCGGTAAACCTTTTTCCATGCGCATCGTTGACGGCGAGGCCCACGCCTGGGATAAGCCTCTTCCACTATCCCCCAAGGACAGCGTCAATGTCGAGTATGGAGAAGCCACATCGGCCATGGCCAATTGGCTTGGACGCGAATGTGAGACGGACAGAGATTCCATTGTTTCGCTCAATGGGAGGCGCTCACGCCTCAAGCGACCAAGCTTATTCTTTAGAACAAGAAGCGCTAGGTAGGATGATCAAGGTGCTCATGCTGTTGATTTGTTTGAAGCTTGGTTTTGGCGCATCGGGGAAAATGAGCCTACATAGATTTTTTTTTTTAGATTCACCGTCGCCCTCATCACTAGGCGGGCATTTGCTGCTGATGAGAGATTTCTTTCTTTTCGCTTCACTTATTCTGCGGCTAGGGCATTGTTGGGGGTCCCTCGACAGAAGTGGGGATGGGTTTGTTTAATCATGAGACGCAGGCTGTCTTGAACGGTGTCGCACATGATGTCGAGATGTCAAAATATGATGATATACGGTAGGTAGTTACAAGCAAGCGGCAATGCGTCAAAGCAATTTTTTCTTCTTCTTCTTCTCTGATGGCTATGGAGCGTATTTTCTTTCTTGTGTGCCCGACCAATTCACTCCTTTATTGGGGACATGGCTGAGCCCAGTCCAGCCAGCCATCAACAAGTCGTGACTTGGAAAAACCACTGTCCTAAAAAGCAGTCCTTTGGTATATTCACCATTTGGCTTCCTTGGTCTCTAGGAAGCCCTTGAGGATTCCGACAATCTTCTCGAGAGAAGTAAGATATACACGCAAGTCGTCCTTGACTTTGCTTTCGTCGGAGCCCAGCTTGACATAAAAGTCCTTGCGGTAAGGGCAAGCACTCATGGCAGCACTAAAGACGGGCTTGACAAGAAAGCTATGGTGAGGCTTGAGCGTCTGGCCATAGGCGCCGCGAAACGAATCGGCGAGCTCCTCAGAAGGCTTGGCCACATTTTGGCTGAGGGCAATGCAGGTAAAGTCGAGACCGCTATTAGGCCGCAGTGGCGGCATAGTCAGTCAAGGGCATTTGTAGGCGGCATACACAAGTTGACATGAGGCTCAACAATGAGAAACAAGTCAACATACCGAACCAGCCACAAGAGACCCTCGGTAGCCGTGTGCTTCTTGGACTTGATTTCATTACGGCAGAGATCCTGAATGTTTTCCGACTCGGCGGGAAATGCGAGCTGGCGGTCACGAAGTTTCTAAAGTGGCACAAGTCTTAGTGCAAAAGACCAGGATTCGAGGAGCTGTGGAGAGTCTCATCATGGTGGTCATCAACGCACCTTGACGTTGCCTAGCATGTCGGACTTGACGGGCGAAAAGGCAACGGAGCCGAGGGCATCTATGACGGAAACAATTTAAGTCTTGCATAGCTCTCCAAGTACTAATGGCAAATCTGGACTGACCGAAAATAGTGGTGAGAGACTCGGCAGCATCGAGAAACTGAGTTGTAGCAATGGCATTGTCCTTTTCGGCGTCAATGGGCACGTCGACAAACGACTGCTTAAACGTCTGGACAATGGTGCCGCCAGGGGGAATAGTTGGAGCAGACATGACGTGGCTTCGGCCGAGCGAGATGTAGTGCGGCAATTTTCAGTATATTGTTGTTGGATTTGGAAAAAGAGAAGAAAAGGAGGCAAAAATAGAGTGTCCTGGGAAAAGGGAGAGCAGACGATGAGAGTAGTCACATTGCAGAGACAAGAGCTCGTTGGCGGTCAAGGCCCGTCGACGACGAGCAACGAGCTGGTCCGCAGCGGGGCCACGGGTTTGAGAAGGGAGGGGGAGGGGGAGGGGTCGAAGCAAGGTGTTAATGCATATCCACGGACAGGCAGCAGTAGAGCTATAGCCTGCACTATGCGCCGCCTACTCGTGTCATCATGTGACATTGACTGGCCGTGTGGCTCAATGGCAGAGCGTCTGACTACGATGGTTGTGTAATCAGAAGGTTGCAGGTTCGACCCCTGTCTCGGTCATGTGTTTTGCATTGATTTCATGCATGTCATTTTTTGGCCCTTGGGTATAAATGCGATATTTTTTTTGCCAGTCTCGACTGGCTTTGTAGGTATGCAGTTTTTTAGCATGGCTCCAACTTGACGTTGCTTCTCGCCGGCTTGGCCTCTCTACAGTTCCATCATGGCACGAGGGGCTACTCGACTTTTGAGTTGGAGTGGGCACCGACCAACTCCGGCTACACAGACTCCAAGTCTAATGCGGAGCACAAAATGACGTCAAGGCAGGAGCCCCACGTATCGTGAGCCGGGCCCAACCCAGGCGACAGCTGCTAGCAAGTACCTGTGGTCCTTTTTTCGACCCAAGCCAAGGCTGACGTGCATCCCGACTCCTCCACGCCTCAATGCCTATGCCACCTGACTGCCTGGTTACGACGTTTTGTAAAACCCATTGCCCGACGGCCCGCTTCCACTGTGTGGCAACTTGAATCAACATTGCTATCCGAGCATCGTCCTTTTGTTGTGTGTGAATGACTAGCATCCTCCCGCTGCAACCAGGTCAAGCATACACTACACCTACCTAGAGCAAACAACAAGACTTTTTGCCATTTTGGCCATGTCCGAGTCAAAGGAAGAAGGAAGCGGGAGCGCATTGTCCAGCTTTGTCGGAGACCTTCGAGAGAAGCTCCACGACTCCAAGCTCCACGACGCTAAAGTACAACTTATCCATAAAAAGTCAGTCATGCTCGCATTGACAGAGACGCTGTGCATGGCGCTGACAAGGCTTGTTTGTTTAGGCATCAGATTGGAAAGCTGGGAAATTTGGTGAGCAATCCATGCTATTGAGGGTGAAGCGGTGCTCATGACGCGTGCCCCATGTACAGTTCAACAAGGACCACCGCCATGATGAAGAACACGAGCAGCGCTGCGATGCCAAGAGGACGGAAATGTGTCAGTCGCACCGCTTTGAGTCCTTCTTCCCAGAGCGCGACGGCAACTTGATCAAGTGGTATGTGGACGGCTGTGATTACTTTTGGGCTGTTTCGGTGGCCTTGGAGCAGGCTACCGAGTCTATATATCTAGCCGACTGGTGGATATCGCCTGAGCTCTTTTTGCGTCGGCCGCCTTTCCACAAGCAAGACTACCGGCTGGACCAGATTCTCAAGCGCAAGGCGGAAGCCGGCGTCAAGATATACGTCATTGTATACAAGGAGGTTGTGGCGGCTCTGACTTGCAACTCGTTCCACACCAAGCAGGCGCTGCATAACCTGTGCCCCAAGGGCTCGCCAGGCTATGGCAACATTCGGGTCCTGAGACACCCTGATCACAATGTGTTTGAAAACGCTGCCGACATGACCATGTACTGGGCCCATCACGAAAAATTCATCATTATTGACTATGCCCTTGCATTCATTGGTGGGCTTGATCTTTGCTTTGGCCGATGGGACGCGCGCCAGCATCCACTGTCAGATGTGCATCCAGAGGGCGTTTGCGAGGAGATTTGGCCCGGTCAAGACTTTAACAATAACCGCATCATGGACTTTAAAAAGGTGCAGGATTGGCAGCAGAATGAGCTCAGTAAGGCTGAGTATGGGCGCATGCCATGGCACGACGTGGCAATGGGCGTCATTGGGCCTTGTGTCTATGACATTGCTGAGCATTTTGTCCTGCGCTGGAACTTTATCAAGCGGGACAAGTACAAGCGCGATGAGCGCTTTGACTGGATCATGCTCGAGGGGCGCCAAGGCGACGACGAGGACTTGGTGGGCGTCCAACGGCCAAAGCACCCAGTTGGCGACTATATCCAACATCCGCTGTCGCCCTTGAGCACCAAGAATCTCAATGATCGCGGTACTGTGCGTGCCCAGCTGGTGCGCTCTAGTGCTGATTGGTCGAGCGGCATTCTCAAGGATCACTCGATTCAAAACGCCTATAGTCAAGTAATCCGCGAGGCCAAGCACTATGTGTACATTGAGAACCAATTCTTCATCACTGCCACGGGCCAAGAGCAGTCCCCGATACACAATACCATTGGCAGGGCCATTGTCGATGCTGTTGTCCGAGCGGGGAAAGAGGGGCGCAAGTTTCGCATCATCATCATCATCCCAGCTATACCGGGCTTTGCGGGCGACTTGCGAGAGAATGCAGCCTCGGGCACGAGAGCCATTATGGACTACCAGTACAAGTCGATTTGTCGCGGAGAGCACTCGATATTTGAGCAAGTCAAGGCGCAAGGCGTTGATCCTGGGCAGCACATCTTCTTCTTCAATCTCCGGTCTTATGATCGTCTCAACAAGACACATGCTATTAGCGAAGCGGAGAAGAAGACGGGCATTAGCTACCAACAGGTTCAGCGTGCTGAGGCTGAAGAGATTATGGCATCAGGTGTGCACGGCCATGAGGAGGAGAGCTCGTCGGATGACGAGGGTCTGCGCGCCACGGTGAGGAGGCATCGTGCTGCTGGGCGCGAGGCGCCTGCGGAAAAAAAGGAGGTGCCCCAAGATGCTCTTCGAGCCAAGCAGATTTTTGAGGAAGCCAAGCCGCCAGAGGAGGTGACATCGGCGGCGACGGTGGCGCATCACGCCATGGCTGGCCAAGGCTCGCTCTTGGACGAGCCCTGGGATAGCGAGGCAGACCCCGAGTCGGAGATTCGAAACTGGATTCAAGAGGAGCTTTATGTGCATGCCAAGCTGCTCATTGCCGATGACCGCATCGTGATTTGCGGGTCGAGCAACCTCAATGATCGAAGCCAGCTAGGAGACCATGACAGCGAGCTTAGCATCGTCATGGAAGACACGAAGCGGATTGCGAGCTCCATGGATGGCGAGCCATTTGAAGCGGGCTATCTGGCGGCCACGCTGCGGCGCTTTCTCTGGCGAGAGCACATGGGACTGCTGCCGCCGCAGGATCTGGATCCCAAGGATGACGTCAATGCGCAACCGCCGAGTGTGAATCCAGAAAACAAGATATATGACGATGACGATAGCTACAAGTTTGTCGAGGACCCCATGAGCGACGAGCTCTGGACCATGTGGACGGAGCAGGCCGACACAAACACCAAGTTGTTTCGTCACTTGTTTCACGCTGACCCAGATGACCACAGTAAGTGTCTTGTTTTTTTTTTTTTTTTTTTTTTTTTTTGGAGGGGGGAGAGGCTCTCATAGTCGTTGTCGAACCGTGGTACAGGCTAACCGAGGTACTTTTTTTTCCCTCACAGTCAAAACATTTGATGATTACGACAGATACCTGCCGCCTAGAGGGGTCAAGGCTGGGCACATATTCGACCAGTTTATGCCGCCAGAGGAAGCTCGGGAGAAGCTGAGTCGAATCAAGGGTCACTTGGTGTGGATGCCCATGGACTTTTTGTGCGACGCGGCCATGGCGGAATGGGGACTGCAGGTGAATTCTTGGACAGAGAGTGTCTATACGTAAGAGTTGGACATGTAGCTTTGTTGCGGAATTTGCAAGATACCCATTGTCGGCGTCTACCCATTGAAGAGTAGCAGGTACCTAGTAGGCAAGGTGTTGAGCCGTAACTATAAAAAGATGTAAGCACGGCATTGTGCAAGGTAAGCGCTGGCAAATGGTGGGTGTAGAGGGGATTATAGGGTGGGATGTAGGGTAGGCGGCGTTTGGGCGTCCCCGCAGCCGGCTGATGGCTGGCTGATATGGCTTGGCTGATGTGGCGTCACCGAGACGGCCAAGGAGGATTCTTGGTATAAAGAGCAAGAAGGCAGACGTGGTGGAGAGCACCTGGTCTGGACGGACGAGGCCCGACGTTTGACAACAAGGCCTCCCTGGCAGACCTTTTTGAGGCAGTCGTTGCTCCCGAATTCTCTCTCTTGTGAGAGAAGGCTCTGGCAGAGCAGCTGCAGAGGCCTCTCTGGCCGCCGACCTGATATATGCAACACCTTGGCGCCCATTTTCAAGACGAGCAAAACCGCGCACACGTGGTAACAGCAAATCGCTTGTGCTGACGAGCAAGCAGCCGACATTTCCATCAGCCCTCGGGGGCCCCCATTACGAGTTTTGGTGGACGGAGAAGAAAAAAAAACGGGCGTTGGCGGAGAGCCAGATAGCGGCCGCATAACAGGCGA